>RCUC01124085.1:0-40420 GCA_003697995.1 Taxidea taxus jeffersonii
TATATTATTTCTAATAAAATTCCTGAAGAGTGTGACTACCCCTGTTTGTACAGCGGGCACAGTAAAGTTCAGAGCTGTTAAGGGATTGCCCACAGATGTATATAGATATATGTAGGAGAGGAAGGATCTCAAACCAAGGCTGAACTCCTCTTTCTATAAAGATGGGAGCCATCAGATCATAGGGTTGCTGTTAGGGCTGAAACAAGGCTTTGTTTTTATTTATGTATGTCCTAAGAGGCCACAAGGTAGCACTGGTACATGAAAGCCCTGGGATGTGGGCCGGGAAGTCTCCCCTCGCTACAGCTGCTACCCTTGAGAGCTGTCATCACTGACCGAGCCAAGCTCTGATTTTCTCTAGGCTTCAACTACACCAGACCCGAAACAGATAGGCTGTTTACATAAAAGTCGACATTAATGTTGACTAATCTCTAGTTCTCACCAAAATGACTTCAGATGGAGTTTCTGGTTGTCCCCTGAGCAGGGCTGGCGGTCTGTCCTCCATTCCTAGGACTCACAGACATCAGATTATGTGGCGACAAGATGAGTCCAGCAATGCTCAGACCTTTCCGTGCCCAGAGCTCAGAGTTCCTGCCACAGGTCCAGTTCCGCTTAGGGCAGGGAAGCCAATGTAGTGAAGGACATCCTGAGGGACACAGAGCCCAAGACTGAGGAAGCCCTGGCTCCTCCCGCCCCAACCCATCACTCCCCACTGAACACTGGGCACCACTGCCAACCTGTGGCCTGAGGCGGAAAGACAGGGAGGTTGCCCCAAGCAAGCCCTCCCTGGTTCTGAGTGTGCCATCCCTCCCAGGCTGCAGGCCTGACCTCAGGCTCTCTGTCTAGAGGGAGCACGGACTTCGAGATTCCATAGGAAGGGACCATATGCCTTTGGAGGAGAAGGCTACAGAAACATGACAACAGCCAAATATCCCCTAAGAGCAATGAACTGAAAATCATTTCCATGCAGAGACTTCCCGTTGTGGGATAGGTAAGACACAGACAAATCCGGGGATTCGCAGGAGACAGGCAAAGGAGGAAGGATGTTCTGAGGCCTTTCCAACTGCTCGGGTCACCCACAAGGCACAGGCCACATGATTTACACTAATTCCAGCCTCGGCTGCTGGTTTTCTGTCTGGCCTCCCTTCACCTTACTTGGCCAGGCCTCACCGCTGGGCGTCTTAGAGGCTGATGAGGTCCCTCTGATTTCTCCACACACGGAGCCCTGACTTTGCTGGGAAGGGAAGGCTGCCTTTACTGTCACTAACATAGCCGGTAGAGTATATTTTCTCTCTGAGTATTTCGTGTGCAAACATGTTTCTGTCATCTGTAAGCATTCCCAAAATAATGCCTCTGGGAAAGGAATGAGAGCGAGTCTGATGTCCCGGCCTGTCCCTAATGTACTTTGAAATTTTCTTATCACAGAAGGCCAATCACAGGGCTCTCGTTTTCCCACGAGAAGTTCGTGGTGTCTTTTTAGTGACTTCACATTATACTAGCTATTTTTAGTGATTAAGTACTCTCCTCTTAAGAGCAATGCTTCCCACACCCCAACCTTACGTTTGTGGTCTGGGAATAAAAAGTATCTCAATAATATTTATAAATATATTATTGGCAGCCTTATTCTATTGATCTCCCCTGGCCAGAAACTACCCCAATATTTTATCGGAGCAGAAAAATATACCTGGAGTCTTAAAACATTGGGGTCACAGGGAGTTTTTTTTAAAGGCATACTAAAAAACGTTCAAAAAAATCTTAAAACATTTCCATACTGGAAGTGATCAGTGATCATTATTTTCTTTTTTTTAAATCAAAAATTATTTTTTTTTAAATCAAAACCCTAACCTTTAACATTAATGCCACAAATATTCCCAGGGCCAATTAAACTATGGAAAATTTAGATTTTTTTTTTTCTTCAGAATGGAGAAGGTGAAAGAACAGATTCTTCCCAGACAGAATAAGTTGTATTGCAATGATATCTCAGTGGAGCCACATTTTTAAAATTCACATATCATTTTTGCCGTAATATATTTTCCTCTGATAGCTCTAATCGCAAATGTAAAAATAGCTTCACCAAATAATAAAATCTTTCTTTAATTTGAGATTATCAGTTTTTACAACAGGAAAAATGCCAGATTTTGTTTTAAGAAAAGAAAATGTATAGACAGGGTTATTTGCCAACCAAATTACAACAGGCTATCAATCACATCTGAGATTTCCCTTAACAGTTTTCTTAAAACACTAGTTTGGACTCTTAACCCTGAAGCAAGAATTTCATAAACATCCCTCATAGTTCTTTGTTCACTGTGAAAGCAGCCAAACTCTGCTGAAAAGTGATCACATCCTCTCTTTCATTTATTCCTGTCTCTGACAAAATAGGGACATTTGGGCAATGTTTTCGAGTGAAGAGCCTACTTTGGATTGAATGCTTTCCTCCGTTCCTTTTATTTAACTTCAGTTTGTCTCTGGGAAAATACAGAAACAAGTGGAATGCTTTTTCTGTTAAAGTAGCCATTTATCTGTGATTAAAAATCATGCCCTTTCATGAATGGGGGCCAGCAGGCTGAGCCCTCAGGAACAGAGCCAGACAGAGATGTGGAGGCAGCTGGAGAGAAGCTGTGGGAACCACGCTCGGCTGGTTCAATGCTGAGGTCCTGAAGTGATGCGGGAAACTGGTTTAAGTCACGACTGGTTCAGGTCAATGTCAGGGTGCATGGAGTTCTTATCAGGCCACATAGGAAGACGGTAAGAGTAGAGGTGACAAGTGCCCTCAAGTCTAGAGAGGAAAGGAGAGACAGGAAAACCCAGGACACACCTGCAGGAGGCTGCAGAGTGCCCAAGACTCGCCCCATAGCCCAGCTGAGCCTGGGAGCTAAGACTGCAACGTGTCCCCACCAGGTCACCTGGGCATAGTCCCATCAGGACCAAAGAGAACTAGATGTGTAGCTCCCAGGATCAGTGACTTCAGCTGGGAGGGTAGATAAACATTATATAAAATTATTCATTTGCATTTATGACTCTTCCAGATTCTTTAAATTATCTTACTTAGCCCTTAAATTATTTTTGTTAGACCGTAATTGTATTCTCTCATTAGCGAAATGGGAGCTTTGCCCTTTTGCATTTCATAAGCCTGGGAAAAATGCAGTTCTTAACTGCTCTTAGATAGTTAGGTTGTTAAAATTCAAAATAAAGAAAGGTTATGGTTTAAAAAAAAACAACAAAAAACCTCTAGACTTGTGAATTTGTATAGGGTTCAACAAATTCTTAACAGCCTTTCCTGAATACCAAGCCTATATCTGACCCAGGCCTATGGGCACCTGCTTACCTTAGAGTGAACCTCTGCCCAGTGGTCCCCCAAAACAGCCTTTGCCCATCAGCCTGTTCCTTTGATCTCAGGAATCTACCATGGCCTGGGAAATGTCTATATTTAAGTCTTAAACCCACTGACTTCACGTAATCCTTTGGTTCCTTCCGTCTTTCCTTCCTTCCTTCCTTCCTTCCTTCCTTTTTTTTAGTTTTATTTATTTAAATAATCTCTGTACCCAACATGGGACTCAAACTCATGACCCTGAGACCAGGAGTCACATGCTCTTCCAAATAAGCCAGCCAGGTGCCCCCATACTTTTTTATTTTAATTCTCTCTCTCTCTCTTTCTCTGACCATTGCTCTCCTGGCTTTTCTTCTACCTCTTATTCATTCCTCCTCAGTCTCTTTCTCAGTTTGTTTCTCGCCTGTGCCTTGAGCACCGCTGTTCTTCTGAGTTCTCTTTTATACCTTTATACTCCTCATTCCACTTACTTCCTATTGTTTCAACTACCATATGTCTGTGGAAGCCAAGAACTTTCCCTGGAGCTCTCACTCCTTGGGAGTGTCCTATGATACATTCCTCAAAGCCTCTGAAACTAATCTCATTTTTTTTTTCATTTGCAAATCTAACACCTTCTAAAGTCCTTACCATGATTACCAATTTGCTAGTCCCACAAGCTAATTCATCACCCTCCTTCTATCCTTAATCCTTGGCTATAGTCATTCACTGGGTCCTTTTGTCTGGGCTTCCTAAATACCTCTTAGTTCTATATTATCTCCCTTGCATCCTTCCCTTGGTTCAGGAATTCCTCGGTTCTTGCCCAGAATATTCCCATGGATTCCTGGGATTTTTCTCTCCTTCTGATTTGAATCCTCTCTGAACCACTCTCCATATTGCAGCCAAGTTATTTTATGACAACAAAATAAATCCTGATTGTGTGACCCCTTGCTTAATATGGTATAGTTTCTCCATACCTACAAGATAAACCCAAACTCTTCAGAAAAGCATGCATTTTAAGGCTGTTTGTTTGCAAAGAACACAAACTGACTTCCCCCCAAAGGGGTATTTATTAAAAGTTACAAGAGTATCTCATGACACACAGAGGCGGGCAGTCACCTCAAGAATACCTCCCCTGTGTCCCATGGAGTCAGGTCTCTGCTTCTCCCGTGCCTTGTTCTATTAGCTGATTTCTCTCGTAGACACATACACTTGACTTCAGGAGGCATGCCGTAGAGAAGGGCTGCGCAACCCCAGATCCGGTGACCTCGGCTCACATATCCATCACAGGCAAATATGACTCTTAGCTCATATCTTGGACAAGAAGTTATTTAATGGGTTCAGTCTACTCAGTGGTTTGGTTCTTCTGGGGTCATGTAACTACGTTCTGTCCAATCAGCTGTGGCCAGGGACAGCCAGAGACAAACGTGCTAATTTGACTCACACCTGCAGCCAGGTTGGGAATGATGAGCTGGCCCTATCCAAGGCCCAAGCTAGACTTTTTCCTCTGTTTTCAGGAGCAAAGCCCCGCTGTGTGTTTGAGTCATGGCCTTCTTGGGGGGTGGAGATGTCCATCAGAAGCACACGTCTGACCGGTGGGGGATTATGACCTGCATGTCAGTTCTGCCCTTTCCATGTGTTCTGCCCTCTCTGCTCTAGCCAGCTCAGCCCGTCTCCTGGCCCTTCCATGTCCTCCTTGCTCCTTTCTGCAAGACCATGGTTCATTCCATCCATTGACAGATTTCTGCCCCTGTACATATACATATGGAAGAAGACTTCTTGGCTGAAGAAGAAACAGCTTTGTTGGGTTGTTTTTGTTGTTGTTGTTGTTTTTTCCAAGATCTCCATAGTAAAGCATCTGTTGCTTGTGTTTCTGACATTTTTTCTTGTCTTATCTAGCATCTTGAGGCCCTGCCTTCACCATCAGTGCCTATGAATTCCCTGGTTTCTGCTAATCTTCATCAGACTCTAAACTTGAGGGCAGAGATTCAATTCACCTGGACTAAGTTCTCCACATCCTAGCCCTGAGCCCGGACCTTTGCAGCCAATCGATAAATGACATCTGTTGTTTATAACTTGCCCAGTTTCACCCAAACCATAAGATTCTGTGCCTTCTTCCTGCACTCCTAGCCACTGCTTGCAACCACATTACTGTCTTCCATCTCTACCCAGGGGTCCACAGTCACGTGTGTTCAAGAAAAGATGACTGCATGACCTAAGCTCCTTTCAACCTGAGAAAAAGGTAACATTAATGATAACTACTTGGAACAGTTACATTGTAACACTAGCAATCAGGAGGTTCTCCTGGTTCAGAAAGCCCCATCTGATTTTAGACTCCTGGGATAGCCTCTCATGACGGCCATTTTCCCCCAGTTCACTATACAGTAGCAACATCTGAATTGTTTTGTTCTTTCCTAAAGCTTTTCCTCTGCTCATAGTCCCACTATTCCAGCTCCCTCTACTGACACTCCCTGTTCCTCATCCTTGCCAAGCTAGCCCAGAGGAAAGCATCCCTCCGATGTTTGTCAGGGTGGTCTTGTGCCAGGTACTCTTCGTGAGGAATTCCTATGTTTTTCAGAAAAGCCTGATAACACTGGGTAAGAAGGCTGAAGTTTGGTTAAGGAGGGTCTTTTTTCTCACTTTTATGTCATCATTGTCATTTGTTGAGGGTGTGATAGCTTGGGTCGGTCAACCAATGTCCTTTTCAGTGATCATCTTCTGCTCTCTGGGCAGTGTACTCAATCTTAAAAGTTAACGAGGAGAGCTAAAGAGTAGTGCAGATGACAGAGATTCCCATCTGGAAACCAAAATCTCCTAACATGAAGTATGACGATTTTCCACAGAACTGACATTTATTACTTCCCAGGGAACTAATGTTTTTCACAGAACTAAATAACTAATGTATTAATTAATTTCTCAAAACCTGTTTCCTTATCATTTGAGTAGCAAGACTTCAATTCTGGGAAAGGTTAAAACTACCTAGTGGTAAAGATAGGTGTTCAAAAAACATTAAATGAGGGGAGGAAGAAAGGAGAGAGTAAGAGGATAATAGATAGAAAAGCAAAGGTAATAAATAATAAGGAAATAAATATTCTAATAAGTAAGTAATATGAAAATAGTAGTGTGGCCAGACAGCCAGTATTCAGCAAGGGGTTGATGTGGTCACAGGAGAAAAAGTAAGCATTTTGCATGCTGGGGAAAACGTGGATATTAATGTATGTATTCTGTCCACTGATTTCTTTCCTTATTCTTTGTAGCTATATTGACTAAAGCAATATTCCAAACCACTTCAGTGTTTCATCAACTTACCAGACACTACTGGAACATTAAGAAGATAAATAATTGATTTAATGTTTCCCCTTAATATAAAATTGTATTTCCAACTCAACTGAACCAATGAAAAGAAATGCAAACATAAATTTAGGAGAAACAACAACAGGAAATTTGATTATTATTTGTGTTGCAAGCCTGAAGTAAGAAATTGAACATTTTGGATTCCATTTCATGTCCCACCTTCCTTGCTAAGTGTCCCTTCTTTCTATGACAGTTTTCTACCTGTGATTCAGAATTCACAGCCCTCCCCCATAAGGACCGCTTGAGTAGACCTGAATATGCAAAAGGATAAGGATCTATTCACAGATAAAATAGATTTGGTGTCTTTAAAGCTGTTAGAAAAATAGACCTACGTAGTGATTAACAAATATTGTCCTCAAACTTCACCAATAATTGAGAACATTCCACAGGTATTCTAACCTTCAGATCCTTGCGTTAAAAAGATCTTGGGGGTCGAGGAAGTGCACCTGGGTGGCTCAGCCAGTTAAGCATCTTCCTTCATCTCAGGTCATGTTCCCTGGTCCTGGGATCAAGCCCACACTGGGCTCCCTGCTCAGCAGGCAGTCTGCTTCTCCCTCTCACTCTCCCTGCCACTTCCCCTGCTTATGCTCTCTCTCTCTCTCAAATAAATTTTTTAAAAATCTTAAAAAAAAAAATAAAGCAAAAAGATCTCTGGGATCCAGTACTCCTGGGACTGCATCACACCTATACCATCCCATGGTCAATTTGAAATGTAATTCCACATCACATCCCTAAGTGTTCACACCATACACTGGGCTGGAACAAATCTCTTGGAGCATTTGTAGACCTAGACCGGCCCTAGATCCTCATTGGCTCTCGCTGTTCCATAAGAAGTGTAGGGAAACCCCTGAGGTGAGCTGGAACCCAGGTAATATTAAGCCAGGAATCCCTGCACAGGACCCTCATAGGGAGGGCCATTGGTGACTGATGTCCCATAGCCCCACCAATGCTCTGGTGATTGTGATTTCCCGAAAGACTCCATCAAGCTGCTAAACACTGAAATCGGTTTCCTACATTGCTTACAACTTCTATTATGACACTCTTGTCCTTATCTTTTATTTAAATATGCATGATAAATTCATTTATTCAGTCTTCAATACAACACAGCTTCAAATAGTTAAATATCTTTAACTATATGTTCTACAGACAGCCTACCATACTGATAATTGATGAACATCCGACGACATTTAAAACTTTCATTTAAAAAAATCCCAATAGATCACCCAGGCTCCAGCATGAATCATAATAAGAGAGCCTTATTTGTACTTTCTCTAACTCCATGAAAAATTTGTTGGTATAAAATTTGATATATAAAGCAACATGCCATAAATGTAAGATAAAGAGTATTGTTAAGTAATGGTACATTGAGGGTTATCATGAAATATTTTTTCGTGGTAGAAATTTATTTGCATCAAATTTGACCATTTCTTGCACAATGAAGTAATATCTCAAAATTAATTGTTGGGGCACAATGCTCTGTGTGTCTCCCTCCACATTTCTGCCTGTCTTACAAACAGGAGCCCCAGCCATCTTTGCTCTGGACTGTCTTTTCAGGGATACCTTACCTAACAAATAGTGTTGGAAGCTAGAGACAGCATCTCTCTCCGGAGCAGAGGATAGGCTTACTTACAGCCTGGGAAATTGAAAAGAGTATCTCCCATCCTACTGGAGGACAGACTGTTCAGTATAATGAAAATGGTATTTCCCTCTGAAAAAGAGCAAACCTTCCTACTGCCAATTATAAAAGAATCAGGCTTCCTAACTACATGTTCAGATATCACCCAGCCTTCTTCACATTGCCCTGTGAGGCTTAGGGCTAAGGGGAGCAGTGGAGAGCATGCAGATATTCTGCATACTGCTCTTGCTGTGAATAAGAAAGTCCTTTATCTCTGACCCTGGAGACTCGTGTCTTTGCCAGCACCCATGAAAGGGTGGAACACGAACTCCTTAGCTTGCAATTTTGGTAAAATCTCACACCCTCCACAGTTCTTGCCATTATTTTCACTTAGTATCATATTGTATGTGAAGGTACAAATGGCATGCATTTCCAAAATACCTGACTCAAAAAAAAAAAAAAGAATTTCTGTTAAAACCAAGTTTTTTATCATGTGGCATCCCATAATATCAGCTTTAATTCAGAATACCAGAGTTCATAAGAAACTGTATAAGAAAAAAGGAGTCACTCCCTGACTCATAGAAATGGTTTTGTGACTGCTTCTCCTTTAAAAGATGAGCTTTTGGGGCGCCTGGGTGGCTCAGTGGATTGGGCCTCTGCCTTTGGCTCAGGTCATGATCTCAGAGTCCTGGGATTGAGTACTGCATCGGTCTCTCTGCTTGGCAGAGAGCCTGCTTCCTCTCTCTCTCTGCTTGCCTCTCTGCCTATTTGTGATCTCTGTTTGCCAAATAATAAGTAAAATCTTTTAAAAAAGAGAGAGAAAGAAAGATGAGCTTCCTTCTGTCTCCGCTGAACAAAGCCTTTCAACCCGAACTACCTCAGTTTCCCTCTTCACTTCAAAAATGTTCTTTACCTTCACAGATCCTCTCTCTTTTCCTGTTGTCTTAGAAGCAAGTTATAAAATGGCCCAAAGCTATTGTCAGTCTGTGTTTATGTCCCTGGGCCATCCTCCCCCACACTGGGCCTCAGCTGCCTAGGACCTCTGGAATCCTTGGCTCTGACTAAGGAATATGACAACAGTGACACCACGTGAACCTCAGTGCCTGGACTCTCAAAGATCTTAGTGCCAGTACCCCCTTTCCTGAGCCACCACGTAAAAAAGTCCAGACTGAGGCCCTCCTCGGCATTTCCACATCCAGGCCAAGGCAGGGAGGCAAAGCGCTCTGATCATTGGGACCCACGTGCAAATGGGCTGCTTCCAGTGGGCCCAGCTGAGACACCTGGAGCCTAAAGGAGCCATCTCAGGTGGCAAGCCATAAACTGATGTTGCTCGGTGCTTCTCCCCCGGCTTTGAGGAGGTTTGTTACACGTCTGTGCATAACTGACATGCGTATAAACAGCCCTCTTCTTTTCCAAAGCTAACTTCTGTGCTGTGGAGACCTTGTTTCATCTTTATTAGAAGTCAACACCTTGTCTCCCTACGGCCTCCTGTCACCTGTCTCATGATGTACTGCCGTCTTACAGTCTTAGCACCCAGGGTAGGGGGGACCCTTTTGTAACAATAATACACCCAAGAAACTGTCAATATGTATGTGTCCACACACAAGCAGTTATCAAAAAAATACAATAAACATACCTTTTTGCTTCATCTTTACCTACTGAATCAGAATCTGCATTTTTATAAGCCTCCCGGTGATCTGCATGTGTGTGAAAATCTGAAAAACTGCTCTAAATATGTATTTCCATCTACCTTACCAAAACAAAAATAATCATTCCCTGCCTTGCAACTCTTCTCCACAACTACCACAAAACACACTCTTCCTTTCCAGGAATCCATTATGATTTTACTAATCTAGTGGGTCAAAGAAGCCAAAATCCTTGGCATCATTCTCTGCTCGTACTTCTCCCTTACCTGCCCTCAGCTACCAGCCCATCAGTTGCCAAGTTTGGTTCATTTGACTACCAAGATCTGTCCTTCTTCCTGCCTAGTCCTCCTGCTTACTGGGTCTCCTTTTCCCGTACATTGTTAGGGTCACATCCAAACTGGACACCCTCCCTCTCCCCTTTCTTGTGATACATTTTCTCCCACTCCCGGCTACTTACTGCTCATCATTCTTAAACAAACAAACAAACAAAAAAAAAACCAAAATAACAAAGGTATGTCAAGTTCTTTTTAAAGTCTTCATGAATTTTCCTTTACTACAGGATATGAAGTGTGAACTCTGTAGGGTAACATTCAAGACCATCCAAAATCAAGCCCCAACTTGCCTGTTTGATATTCTCTCTCCATTCTCAAGTCAAAACGGAAAGCTGGCATTTATTCATCTGCTCACTCAGTATGGAATTCTCTTCATTCTCCCATCCCAACTTTTGAAATCCTGCTTCTCCTTCAAGGCTTCCCCTTCCCTGTCATAAACTCTCCAACACTGTAGTCAAGAAGGTGGCACTTCTCATTCCTCTGAGCCCATTTGAACTTGATGCAGCTTATCCCTGATTTTAACATGGATTGGCTCACATTGTGTTCTCCATGCATTTATCTCTAGTCCACAGGACCAGATCCTCAAGGTGAAAATGACATTCTATTTATCTCTGTAGTCCCCACAAGGCCTAATATAAGAAGTACTCAAGGGGCGCCTGGGTGGCTCAGTGGGTTAAAGCTGCTGCCTTCGGCTCGGGTCACGATCCCGGAGTCGTGGGATCGAGCCCCGCATCGAGCCCCGCATCGGGCTCTCTGCTCTGCGGACAGCCTGCTTCCTCCTCTCTCTCTGCCTGCCTCTCTGCCTACTTGTGATCTCTGTCTATCAAATAAATAAATAAAATCTTTAAAAAAAAAAAAAAGAAGTACTCAATATGTTTGTTGAACTAATGATTGAGTGGGCTCAGATTGTTCATTAGTTCACCCCTATTGCTAACCTACATGTATTGTTTTTCCTTCAACAGGTAGTAGTTTTTATTATATACATTATGATATATATTATTTTTATTATTTGTATATTATAATATATACTATATATTGTACTAATACCTATACTATTTATTATAATATATATTATATATTGAGTATAGTTGACACACTATGTCAGTTTTAAATGTACAACTTAGTGATTTGACAAGTGTATACATTATGCCGTGCTCACCACAGTGTAACTACCATCTGTCCCATTATATCGCTATTACAATATCATACACTGTATTCCTTATGTTCTGCTTTTTATTCTCATGACTGATTCATTCCATAACTGGAGGCCTGTATCTCCCTTTCCCCATCAGTCACTTGCCCAATCCCCCACCTCCCTCCACTCTGGCAACCATCAGTTTGTTCTCTGTATTTATAGGTATGATCTTGCTTTTTGTTTATTTTTTAAGATTCCATTTATGAGTGTAATCATATAGTATTAGTCTTACTCAGCTAGACTTATTTCACTTAGCATAACACCCTCTAGGTCCACCTATGTTGTCTCAAATGGCACGATTTCATCCTTTTTGTGGCTGTGTAATATTGAGATGTATGTATATGTATATCACATTCTCCTTATCCATTCATCTGTTAGACACTAGGTTGATTCCATCTGTTGTCTATTACATATATAGCTACAATAATGTTACTATAAATATATGGGTAAATCTTTGGGTAAATATCCAGTAATGGAATTATTGGATAATATAGTTATTTCTATTTTTAAGTTTTTGAGGAACCTCCATTTTGTTTTCCGCAGTAGCTCGACCAGTTTGCCTTCTTATCAGCAGTCCATGAGGGTTTCTTTTTCTCTATATCCTCACCAATGCTTGTTGTTTCTTATATTTTTTATTTTAGCTATTCTGGCAGGTGTGAGGTGATATCTCATTGTAGTTTTGATTTTCATTTCCTTGATGATTAATGATGTTGAATATCTTTTCATGTGTTTGTTGACCTCTGTATGTCTCCTTTGGAAAACTGTCTACTCAGTTTCTCTGCTCATTTTTTAATTGGGTTCCTTGTTTTTTTAAAAAGTATTGGCTTCTATTAGTTCTTTGTATATTTTAGATACTTACTTCTTACTGGATATATCATTTGCAAATATCTTCTCCCATTAAGTATGTTGTCTTTTTGTTTTGTTGATTGTTTCCTTTGCTGTGCAGGAATTTTTTATTTTGATGTAGTCCCAGTAGTTTATTTTTTTTGTTTTCATTGCCTTAGTGGTCAGTGTCAGAGAAATTGCTACATGTGTTCTCTTCTAGAATTTTTATGGTTTCAGGTCTCACCATTTAAATCTTTTTTTTTAAGATTTATTTATTTATTTGAAAAAGAGAGAGAGATCAGGGGGTGGGGAAAGGCAGAAGGAGAGAGAATCTTATAAGCAGACTCTGTGCTAAGCACAGAGCCTACTGTGGGGCTCAACTCCACAACCCTGAGATCACCCTGATGCTCAACCGACTGCACCACCCAGGGACTCCTATTTAAGTCTTTAATCCATTTTGAGTTTATTTTTGTGTATGATAAGAAAGTGGTCCAGTTTCATTCTTTTGCATATAGCTGTTCTGTTTTCCCAACACCATTTATTGAAAAGACTGTCTCTTTTCCCCATTGCGTTGTCTTGCCTCCTTTGCAATAAGATTAACTGTCCATATAATTATGGGTTTATTTCTGGGTTTTCTTTTCTGTTCCATTGATCTGTGTGTCTGTTTTTTGTGCCAGTACCATATTGTTTTGATTACTATAATTTTGTAGTACATCTTGGAACCTGGAATTCTGATACCTCCAGCTCTGTTCTTTCTCAGGATTGCTTTAGTTATTTGGGCTTTTCCATGATTTCTTACAAATTTTAGCACTGTTTATTCTAGTTCTGTGAAAAATGCTCTTGGTATTTTGATAGGGATTGCACTGAATCTATAGGTTGCTTTGGGCAATATGGACGTTTTAGCAACATGTGTTCTTCCAATCCATGAGCATAAGACAACTTTCCATTTCTTTGTGTCATCTTCAGTTCCTTTCATCAGTGTTTTATAGTTTTCAGAGTATAGGTCTTTCACCTCTTTGGTTAAGTTTACTCCTAGATATATTATTCTTTTTAGAGTAATTCTAAATGGTGGGTTGTTGTTTTTTTTTAATTTCTCTTTCTGTGATTTCATTGTTAGTGTACAGAAAGGCTACCAATTTCTGGGTATTAATTTTGTATCCTGCCACATTATTGAATTTGTTTATTATTTCTAATAGTTTTTTCAGGGTTTTTTGATGGCCTTTAGGATTTTCTATGTATACTATCATTTTGTCTGCATATAGTGACAGCTTAGCTTCTTTTAAGCCATATGGATGCCATTTCAACTTACATTTATTTTTAAACACTAAATTTAAAATATATTTTGAAAGAATGGAAATTTCCACACCAACATGTTTCATTTTGTGTTGCCGTGGCTGGTAGATTTCCTCCCAGAGAGCAGGTTTCTTTGGAAATCCTGATAAACTCTGGCCCACATCACCACCAGTGGACATAATTACAATTGCAGTCTAGATGCGCTTTGTATGCCCAGGCAAACCAAAGTCCATGTTTCTTCTTCAGTTTACTTATAAACAAATCTACTGTTGCTATGGATGTGTCATCCAAAATATGCTACCAGGAAGTAGAGGAGCAACCATAAAAAATGCAACTCAGGGAAAAATTAGCAGCTCCATTCTCGAAGTATATAATCATGTTTAAAAGAAGATTTCCTGCAGGAATGTGGAATGGATCATAAAGTTAAATTATATGATAGTTAAGACAAGTTAAGTTTATTGAGAGAGAAAAAATAACAGTTTAAGAACTCTCAAGCCCTCACACTGTAGAATTCTCTTGCACAAGAGTGTTTGTGTCCATAAGAGACTGTATAAATCCGTTCAACTGGGAAGATCAGACTTACATGGGAAGCTTTTCATGACATCAAGGAGCAGGAAGGAAGGAAAGATATTGTCAGCTTTTGAGATTCCAATGCAAACAAAACATGGAAAAGCTGCTTTGGAGGCCTTTAGAGGCCGTGGCATGTACTATTTTTCCCAGTTAGAAAACAAGATGTTGTTTCCTTACTTTAATAGTTAGCAAAACCTGGAATGTTGGGACGCCTGGGTGGCTCAGTTGGTTAAGCCTCTGCCTTCGGCTCACGTCATGATCCCAGCGTCCTGGGATCGAGTCCCACATCGGGCTCCTTGCTCGGCAGGGATCCTGCTTCTCCCTCTGCCTCTGCCTACCACTCTCTCTGCCTGTGCTCACTGTTTCTGACAAATAAATACATAAAATCTTAAAAAAAAAAAAAAAAACAACCTGGAATGTTTATGACTGGCTGTACTGAAGGGATTTTACTCAGTGATCCTTAAATGTTACAGTCCAGCATGGAGGAACTAGAAACAGAGAAAGACAATTGCCAGGGGGAAATTAACTTGCTCTAACATTAGCTTTAGTCCCCAAAATTTCGAAGTCCCCATCAGAATTAAATGGTGGGTCTTCTCCTTCACTCCAGGATATCTGTGACAACAGCCACAACAACACTGGGAAAGTCTGGATTCATAGAACTGAAGATTCAGGGGGTTTTGTCAACTTTAGAAGTCAAACTTATGATGGCATTATTACTTCCTTTATTACCATGAGCAGCAAGGGGCTAATAATAGGGTTTTCAGGCTCAAATTTTTCCCAACTTCTTTTCTTTCATTTGTTCACCTTTTTGACTAGTCATTAGTCTTTTTATCAGAAAAAGCTCACCGCTGGAGAAAAGGAGGAGATCTAAAAAGCAATAAAATTTATAGCTTCGAATCATAAGGCATTTTGTTTAGAAGTGTCCTGAGTTCATAAATTCAGTGACTGGCTTTTCCACTGTTATCGCCCCAGCATCTAAAATAGTTCTTGACACTGTTACACACAATAGGTATTTCTCAAAGTAAGAGAAAAGATGAGTAAAATTACACATGAGAAGCCTGAAATTTGTAAATTTTCTAAGGTATCCTGTCTTCCACTTCTGTGATTAACCAACAGTTGACATGGGTAAAAGTCACATGACTGACCCAAGTTCATGTCCAGCCATGTTCCAGGTTAGCTGTTCGGTGTTACAGGGTGGTTATGATTCCTTGATCATCATCCAAACCCCAGCTTGCTTCAGAGTGTCTAAGACAGAAGCTTTCAAATTGTTTTTAGGGTAACCCAGAGTAAGAAATAAATATTACATCAAGACCCCCCCACACACACACTACACATCACACCCACCCACCCATACCCCCCACCACACACACACACACAGAGACATAATCTTTAAAATGACACAGCACAAAACTTTATGGAGCAATACTTACTCTTCCTATGTAAAATAGACTGCTATGTTCTATTCTTTTTGGTTTTTAAATTAAATTCTTAAGCAATTAATAACTTATGATTCCTGGTTTCTATAAAAACCCTTAGAACCACCCTGCATAAACATGAGGGTTGTGAAATGGTGCAAGAGAAGAACTTAGTTCTCAAGTCACATCTCTTGTGCAGAGGATCTCTGAGGGCACAGGGTGTCACGCTGCTTTTAACAATTAACTAGTATCTCAACTTTCCATTTCTAGGCTAAAAAAAAAAAAAATTTGCTGGACTATCTCCAGGTGGGTTCAGAATTCACCTCGTAGCTCTGAGGGCAGTCGGGCAGACACAGTTCTTGCCAATAGGGCATCTCTAGGCCTTAAGCCACCTCTTGGTCATGTGCATCAATAATTCACAGTCAGTGACTCGCAACTTTCAGAGAGCATATGTTATTGGGTTTTGAAGGTTGTATACAAGTTTCTCAGTAAGTCCCACACAGGTGAGGACGTTGTGATGGTATCATTAGCAACACGGATGGAGAGAGAAGACATTTTGACGGTGGCATTTGATAAGGCTGATGTTAAACAAAGCAAGTCACTCTAAAGACTGGAACATCACACTAAGGAACTGAAACAACTACCTGAATAAGTGCAAAGAATACTGGGGGTTTTGTCCTAATTATTCAGATACTATCATTCCTCTGCTTTCAGGCGTACATTCAGCAAATACCACATGTCTCCTATATGACAGGCACTAATCTAACAGCAAGGGAAACCTCGTTCACGGTCACGGTGCTTTGGAATATGAGCTATTGTATTTAATATCTAATATGGTAAATACAAGTGCTCTTGTATCTAATATGGTAAATACAAAGTGCTCTTTCTCCATAGAGCACTTTGCATATCTTTCATAGAGAAAGATAAAACTCCCCCATACACGTAGACCACTTCCAAAATACTCAAATTTGCTTGATGTGACCACAAGGAGAATTGAGATACAGAGTCAAGAGTCTATTACAGTAAAACTGGAGCTGATAAAACCAAAACTATTTTCAACTCACCTTGCCTTTTTGTTATTTCTCCAGATACATTTCATTCCCTCACCAAGGGTCTATTGAATGTCTACCATATGCAAGGTGCTATGTTGGGCGCTGGTACCCAAAGACGTAGGATGCAGTTCCTGCCTTCATAGTACACACAGGGAGGTGTGCAGATAAATACACAAGTGATTTCCAGTACAATGGGATGAATACTATAATAAAATATGAGTGAGATGCAATACTGCTTTAAGGGGGGGGGTGGACACCAAAATCAGCAAAAAGGAGTTCAAGGCTTTTACAAAGGCCATGGTGCTTGAACACTGATGAATGAACAGAAATTTGCCAGATGGTCAAGGAGTGGGGGCATTAAAGACGGAAGGAGGACCTTGCACCAAGTTTTAGAGTATGAAAAGCACAGCAAGTTGGAGAAAAGGCCTGTAATCCAGCAAGACGAGCTGAAGATGAGGCTATCAGCAGCCTTGTAAGTCTTGCTCTGAGAGAAGCCCAGAGGAAGAACATTGATTCGAGAATCCTCAATAAACAAGTGTCACTGAAAGCCATGGACATGGATGAGAATTCCTAGGAAAACTGAAGTACACAAAGGACTCATAACTCCTAGTGTGTGACTTACACCTGAGTGATATTTTCCTCTTATCCTGTTTCCGGGTCCTGTGCAACATTGTCATCACCATCACCGTCATCACCACCGTCATCACCACCATCGCCATCCACGTAGACTCAACATCACAGCTTACCGAACACCTACAAGGTACTGCGCCTGAATCAAGTTAGGAATCCTCAGAACAGCCCGGTGAGATAGGTCCTGTTAGTATCTCCCTTTTCTAAGGTCACAGTTCCAGTGATAGATGGTGTCAAGTTTTGAACCAGACAGCCTGAATCCTGAGCCCCTGGGTGTCTAGCTACTATGCTATCCTGATACATCTGTACGACAGTAGTCTGGACGATATCCCAGACCCCTAAGCCTGGATAATAAATGCAGTCGAAAGAGCACTGAGTCACAGCACCCTGAAAAAAAAGAGGCATAGCATTCTGCTTGAGCTCTCTTGACATTAATGTTAACTACTGGAAGTCGCTTGTTTCTAGAATGAATTCTCACTACCCCTTTCTGAGCTATCCTTGAGACTACTTTAAAACTTTTAACCCCGTAGATCCACTGTTGCTATTTGGCATGTGCATTGCTGCATAATTTGCAGGTTGCAGAATGAGTACTTAGCAAGATGATTTCAAAGCCTACAGGACAGAATCACTTGAAATGCACTAGACAGTGGGAACTACCACGGCAGTCGTGTGCTTGTTGGAGCTATAAATTTCCTGAGAAATGGAGGCTAGTTTATACTTACAACAACTGCTGAGTATAAATCAAGCGGGAACTTCTGAAGCCAGATGCTTCATTTGTTGTTTTAATGCACATTGTATTTTCTGAGGGGCTGCGGCCTCCATGTTATCTTCCTCACTCAGAAACTGAGTGGCCGAAATAATCTCTGTGTCGGATAGAAGCCTTCATGGTCAATCAACACTCACTTGTCCTGTGAACTTGAACTCTTGTGTGATTTTCCTGGTGACCAGACTTGAAAGTTCTCACTAGCTCCTTTGTGAGAATGACAATTTAAATAACTCTCAGAGAAGTCACGAAAATGCGAGGCCGATTGGGTAATAAAGTGGTGCCTTTAAAGTTAAATGAGTCATAATTTAGCATGAACTAGATTGATTAGAGAAACACTTGCAAGTTGGCAGGCAGTTAAGATCCTGGAGCCCTCCTGGTAATTAGAACTGTTATGATGTCTGTTGGCACTACATATACAGCAAAGATGGGTCATGTCACAAGTCCATCCAAACACTTGTGGGTTCAGGGATTCAAACCCAAGTTGAACCTTTTGGTGTTTGAGTTTGTTAACTGTTGGCTAAATGCCACTTCCTGTTCCTAAGAAAAGAGGCTTGAAAAAGTCTCATAAAAAATGACTTAAAAGGCTTCCTTGACTTCAAAGGCTCTTACAAAACAACATTTTGATGAGTTAAGTGTAAAGGAATCAGAAACATACGGATTAAATTTCCCTAAAAGAGTCATGCGTCTAAAAATGGAGGGAGGAAAAAGTAGCAAGTTTATCTTGCTCAACATGTTTCAAAATGTCCAGAGTAAATATTGATTACCGAAAGTAATCGAATTCTTCCATTCCAAAATAATACTAATATAGTAGCCTCTAGAAAGACATGCCAAAGGGGCCAACTGAATAAAGGCCAATGTGTTTGTGTAGGTCGGGTTGTACCATTATGCCAGCCTCCACTTTAAAGGAAGTGGCAGAGTGTCGCAGGACAGAGCCCCAGAGAACAAAGAATTCCAAACTAGACCACTCACACGGGCCAGGCAATTGTCATCAACTCACCACACATTGATACATCACGGCTGATGTGACCGTCTGAAGAAGGGCGTACAGACACGCCTTCCCCATGAAATGTCATGCAAAAGACAGCATTTCCTGGTATGTGTACTTGATTTCCACATCTTTTTTTTTTTTTTTAAGATTTTATTTATTTGGCAGAGAGAGAGATCACAAGCAGGCAGAGCAGGCAGAAAAACAGGAGGAAGCAGGCTCCCCGCTGAGCAGAGAGCCCGATGTGGGGCTCGATCCCAGGACCCTGAGATCATGACCTGAGCCGAAGGCAGAGGCTTAACCCACTGAGCCACCCAGGCGCCCCGATTTCCACACCTTTAATCATAATTTTGTGGGTTTCTAACCCTTGAAAATAAATAAACTAATGATTATTTCTCAAGCGGGGAAAAAATTCTTTGGGCAAGAAGATAATTGCGGAACATAGAAAGAAATAAAAATCATTTGAACGAGTGATGAACAAATGCAAATTCTGGTCAAGAATGACGTGCTGTAAATCTCATCAGTTTGCCACCGACTTAGCTGACAAAAAGCTAATAGCTGATTTTTCTGTGTTTGAAAATCTTAGAAAGAACAAAGTATTTGACTTTTGAGGCCAAATAAAGCCGATGCGTTTAACAATTGAAGCATTAGATACCAATGGATAGAAGTGTTGCTAACTATTAGACACTCAATATAACAATTTTTTTGTATTTGGCCAGATGCAATGGTATGAATTTATATAGCAATACTTCACGAGATGGTGGTTATGGCAGTTGCAGACCATAAGAGAAAAATTTCTAAAAGTGGACATTTCATATTTTAATTTGTTTGTGACATGAACCGCTACAGTAACACATGAATGAGCTGCCTTCTTGAAACAAAATTAGTGTGAGAAAAAGGTCCTAATTAATTGAATCCATAAGTAACTTTTCTAAACAGTATAGTTTTATTTATGTCAATATATTTCTTGGAAAAGGAAATGAATAAAACATTCACATATTGGCTTAAGCGGTCCGTGATGTTTATATATAATTCCAATGAATGTAGACTGGTAAATGTATTTATAAAAGTAAATAAATATTACTATTTTTATCGTTTTTCTTTCACTATCTCTGAATTCGATTTAAATAGATGCTTACTATTTTAGCAACTACCAAGTGATCAAGAAACCAACTGCAGATTTTTGTTTCTTTCTATGCCCCAAATCACCATGTCTCTAAACATGTCCCACAACCCAAAGACCCCAGAGGACAAAGAACCAACCTAGCCATGCTCCCACACCCCAGCAGAGTTTGGGACTTCTGAAGGATATTGCCAAAGAGTTCATCTAATCATGGCCTTAGTGACCAGAACAGAATTTTGAATGAGTCCTAAGAGAGGAGCTTTTGGACACCTGAACCAATTGCTAAAGAAAAATATAATGTTAAGAAGACCACTAAGTCTGATATTACAGGAGTGTTCCAAGAAGTGATTTCACTTAATTGTTTACTAAATCCCCGGAAGGAAATATTTGCCTTGATGGATTCTGATAATCAATGAATTTACATTGTCATTCTTTTTTTTTTTTAACTTTGTCATTCTTGAGGAAAGGTGATAGGATTAGAGCAATCACACAGTAGACACAACTATCCTTTCAGTAAAGATGCAATTTCCTGTTCCCCATTTTTCTCTAAGTCTTGAGATTATGTACCCTACTGCCTTTCCAAAGATCTTGAATATTTTCAAGGTGTCTTTATACACACTGTGTAGTTCTACTCTCATATCATCTAATTGCAGGTCAAGAAGTCCAGCAAACACTTCCCCTTCCAGGAATGCGACTCTTGAAATTCCACTGTGGGAGAACAACTCACTTGGTTAAGTATTGTCCCCTGAGGTTCTCCTTACAAAATTTATATCCTTCCAGACGGCTGGTAATTAAAACCTCTGTGTTAGTTAATCCACCAAGAACTCTGCATAGTTTGGGAATACATGGCAGTGAGTAGGACAAGAAGGAGAAAGAGTAGAAAAAGAAGGGGTAATATAATTCAAAGACAAACTTAACCAAATTAACCAGTTTGCGTAAAACTAACTCCATTACCTATCCTCCAGACTGTGATTTCATCCACAAAACTGTATTTTTCTTCCATACTTTAGAATAATTTTTTTAAAGTTAATAGCCTGTGGCTTTATTTTTTTTAATCTAAATTCAATTAGCCAACATGTAGTACATCATTAGTTTCAGATGTAGTGTTCAATGATTCATCAGTTGTGTGTAACACCCAGTGCTCATCAAATCACGTTCACCGCCTTAATGCCCATCACCCCGTTACCCCAACTCCCCACCCACCTCCCCTTCCTCAACCCTCAGTTTGTTATGTGTGCCTTTAAAAGTTGTGTTAAGTCATCAAATTCAGATAACGCACACACACCCTGATATTCATAGCCGCGTTATCTATAATAGACAAATTATGGAAGCAGCCCAAGTGTGTCCCTCAACTGACAAATGGATAAAGAACATATGCATACATATACAATGGAATATTACTCAACCATCAAAAAGAATGAAATCTCGCCATTTCCATGACATGGATGGAGCAAGAGAGTATGATGCCAAGTGAAATAAGTCAATCGGACAAAAAAAAAAAAAAAATCAGACATGATTTCACTCATAGGTGGAATTTAAGAACCAAAACAAACAAGCAAAGGAAAAAGAGAGAGAGAGAAGCAAAACAAGATACACTCTGAACTATAGAGAACAAACTCTATATATGGTTAGCAGAGGGGAGGAGACTGGGGGGAGGGGTGTAATAGGTCAGGGGGATTAAGGAGTGCACCTGTGATGAGCACTGGATGTTGTATGGAAATGTTGCATTGCTATATCGTATACCTGAATCTAATATTACACTGGGTGGTAACTACCTGGAATGTAAGTAAAAATGTTTTAAAAATTCAAGTAATGCAATGTCATCTAGAAACACCCTGAAAAATGACAACAGCAACTGTGCCTCTCTCCATGGCTTAGTATCCCTTTCCTAACAGCCCAGACCATGTTTATCGTTGCTGCACTTTCCTCACTGAAAGATGTTTCCTAGTCTCTCAAAATCCTGTCTGGAAGGAGAGCACGATAGTAAATAAAATGTTGGGGAGTCAAATTTTAAGGTGAGCTTAAGTAAAGTTTAGGACCAAACCAGCAGATAAAATTGACAATGTCTGCAACGCATGGAACGAAACTTTTTGACACTTCTCAAGGATTTTCCTACCAGTGGTGGTGAAATTATCTTTTTCTCACAAAGGAAGTCCCACTCCACTTACCAAAGTAGGCATTCCAGGAGCTACAATACCCACCAGCTTGTGCTGCAGGGGTTAACATATCTTTTGCTAAGTTTTGTTTAGTGTCTTGGGTGGTATCTTAATCCACTCTTTTGGGCTGCTATAACAAAACACCATAGACTGGGTAGCTTGTAAATGAGGGAGATCCGTAACTGACCATTCTAGGGGTGGGAAGTCTGAGATCAGAGGACCATTGTAGTTGGGTGAGGGCTTTCTTCTAGGTCACAGATTCATCGTTGTATCCTTAAAGGCAGAAGGGGTTGGGAGCTCTCCCTGGAGCCTCTTTTAAGGGTATTATTCCCATTTATAAGGGTTCCACAGTCATGCTGTAAGTGCTTCTTGAAGGCTGTACCCCCTAATACCTTGTGAATACAACATGTGAATTTTAGGAAGACACAATTATTCAGACCATAGCGGTAGTAAAAGACAAATCTTTATATTTTCTCTATGGACTAGGCTTGGCATACTCATTTGGATCTCTGCTATGGTGGTAACTAAGGAAAAATCATCTGTTCCTATGTGTACAAACTAAAAAGGAGACTGGAAAAATGCATAAAGTTAATCTATTGAGATAGTGGGACAGTGGGAGATATTTTCTAGCTATAATTATGATTTTATTTATAGAGTATTGTTGGCTAAGAATTCTAACAGGGCATTCACTTATTTAAAGCCTTATCTTCACTATGCAGCATTGCTGAAACTTTTGAACTATTCCAGGAGATGACTCAACAAGTTCCACCACCGTCTTTCTTGTATCTGGGTCAAAGTACCCTCGGTGTTCAGCCAACAGCCTGTGGTTATCATCTCTCCCTATAAAACTAGTATCAAAACCTCAGACTAGAGGTACTGAGGCCCAGCCCATGGCTGCAGAAAGCAAGGTAGGGCTTAGATAGGGAGCAAGAGGTCACAGATCTGGGAACAACACAGACATTTACTTACCCCGTAGAAGTCACAAACTGGACACTCCATGAAACAGAGTAAGGAAATACTGGAACCAGCAGCGAAACAGGCTTGCAACTGATTTATTGTGGTCGAATTCTAATTAAATGTCCTCCATTCTGGGAACCAGCATGGTGCCAGAACTTGGGTTGAACTCAACCTCCAGGTCCAGCTGGGGAGACACTAAACTATTCCAACTTGGAAGTTGGAAATGAGTCAAACAGATAAGCCAGGCTTACTCACCTGTTAATCCTACCTCTTCCTCAGAATAGATTCCTAAGATGGTGCTACCACCTCTGGCCCTTAACTCCGTGTCTCCGTCACTAAAATGTTCTAGCCCTCTCTTCCCCTGCTCTTATTTTTTACTCTATTTTAAAGGCCCAAAGCTACATCCATATGTTGCACAAAGCGATTCAAAGCCTTTCTCACCATGTCAACTCTTCCCACCCCGCATATTCCATTGACAGTGGTGCTTGGAAAATACTGGTCATTTATATTAACCACACTAATAACACCAGCACAGATTATAATTGACCTTGAAAACATGAGAATAATGATATAACTGGTTTTTTGACAAATTTAAATTCCATTCCTTTTATTAAAAAATGCGAGCGCCGTGTTTCATGTGAAATGGGTTCCCACACTATGTAATACTCTCGCACATTAGGGCTGTTGTTTACCCTGGCAGGGAAATTATTTTGGGGCAAGGCTACCTTCCACACTTATAGATGGCTTTGGCTCGTCCATCTGTTTCTGCAACATTTAGACCTTTGACACCTTCGTGGCTTGAGTACTGAACCACCTTCTTGGCTGATTTTTATTCTTTCTTTCTGTCCTCTTTCAAATAATCCTATCCTCTGACCTCATGAGTCATAGCTCTCTTTAGCCTTTCCGTCAAGCCTTGGTGCTGCTTCAAACTTTCCTTTCCCTTCCCAACCATGATTCTGTTTCTTTTCACTAACTACACAACAGCTAAGTAAAACATTGCCCATCCCCATGAGCTCCCAGGACCCCCATACCGCAGCACAGGCTCAGATGGTGGCAACTACTGCAGGTAGAGCCACAAGTAAGTGATATTATTTAGAAGATGTCCTGTTCTTCCAGATGTAATGTCATTCCATGAAATACGACTACTGATAATAGTATTAGTAATAGGGATAATTTAGGATACATCTGAAGAAAAGAATATGAAAGATAAACTTAAGACTTGGAATAGGATCTTAAGAATCTCAATACTTTTGAGGTCACTGGCTGGCTCAGTTGGTAGAGCATGCAACTCTTGATCACGGGGTTGTGAGTTCAAGTTCCACATTGGGTGTAGAGATTACCTAAAAGTCAAAGTTTTTTTTTTTTTAATCTCTGCACTTTTTATTAAAATACATACTAAAAGATAAGCTTTCTTACTGTCTTCAGATCTCTTTTTAGGATTTTATTTATTTATTTAAGAGAGACATAGAGAGAGCATGAGCAGGAAGAAGAGGGAGAAGAAGGCTCCCCATGGAGCAGGGAGCCCAATGAGAGGCTGGATCCCAGGACCAGAGGATCATGACCTGAGCCCAAGGCACTTTTAAAAAAAAAAATTATTATTATGTTCAATTAGCCAACATACAGTACATCATTAGTTTTTGATGTAGTGTTCAATGATTCATTAGTTATGTTTAACACACAATGCTTGTCACAACTCATGTCCTCCTTAAGACCCATCACCCGGTTATCCCATCCCACCAACCCCTTCCCTTCTGTAACCCTTCATTTGGTTCCCCGGAGTCTAGAGTGTCTCTTGATTTGTCTCTCTCTCTGATTTCTTCCCATTCAGTTTCCCCTCCCTTCCTCCATAGTCCTCCATGCTATTCCTTATGTTCCACATGGGAGTAAACCATATGATAATTGTCTCTCTCTGCCTGACTTATTTCACTTAGCATAATCCCCTCCAGTTCCATCCATGTCGATGCAAATGGTAGATATTCATCCTTTCTGATGGCAGACGCTTAACCAACGGAGCCACCCAGATGCCCCATCTTCAGATTTTTTTTCCTACTTTTCAATTTTTATTTTAAGAAAGCTGAATAATAGTGTTTTAACTCAAGAAATTTTTGGTCTTGTTCTGTTTTGTTTTGTCAGTCTCACCTAATTTCTGGTAACTTTCTCTAAACTCCACTTTGCTCATTTCTTCATCCAATAAATAGGTAAATATCTTCTTGTAGAGAATGGAGACGGAATTCAGTTCTCAAGAGACCAAGAATCCAATCTTCATCAGACTTCAGTAACTGAATCACTTGCCTGTAATGAACTAAAATACTATTAAATAAAGCCTCTTCTTTGAGTTGCATAATGTGGAAAGAATTAAGCTTCGAAACTGGTTTTATTATGCCAGACATGGTTTTCTCCTAAAATTAAAACCTTAGTTAGTGTGGTAACTCCTCATAGAATTGAGAAAGAACAGAGACCTATTTTATGCCTTGAAATAAACATAATTCATAAATGCATGAGTTAGTATATACTATGACAGACTACTGAAGACAAACAGTTAAATCTATTCTTATTCAAAAAACACATGGGATTGTGTTGGCTATAGTCCCTTTTCATTCTGAATACTAGATTTGAGTTATATTCAAAAATTCCATCTTCTACAGTTCATAGTATTTCCTTTCAAAAAATGAATATGAGGATCATATTGCACCCCTATGTATAGGGACTAAATCACTCAGTTAGAATAGGGAAAGTGAATTTTCCAGTTCTGGAGTCTAGAAGCTTACACACACATAAAATACACACACACCCATACACAAATTTTTTTCAATAATGGATCAGCCAAGACCAATCTTTTTTTCTGTTCAAATGAGACTCTGAAAAGAATATGGATGATACAGCTCAACATCCTTTAGAAAGTTAAAAATCATATTCTCAATCGTCTCAATAAAAAATTCACACCAAAGTTGATTCTAGCTTACCTGTATAGCTTTCTTTTAATAAAAGTTATACTCTTAAAATCAATAATTTGAAAAGAAATTTAAATTCTTTGTAATGATGGCATTGAACTTCTTTTGCCTTTATGAAAAGTTTCATCAAAACAAAACAACCACTTATGAAAAAAGCCTTATGGAATGTTTGTAGACTGAAAGAAAAGTTGTTCAGGTGGAATCTATTGTCTAATCTATATCCTGGGATAACTATCTGCCAAGCCACAAACTCAAAGAAAGGATAATGTTAAATATAAAGAGAGATCAGCAACTATGAAGTGATAGTATTCTATTCATGAAACCATTTTGCTTTCTGCAATTTATGTCAGATAAAATGCACGAACGTTTTTTCTCAAAAACAGAAAAATAAGCCTATTGCATTTCTCATTGCATTTCATAAGCCCAAATTTACAAATATAAACTGCAAATAAACACTTTTAATTGATAAATGTAATAATTTTTGAGAGTGAAACAATGGTGAATTTCAGAGTTTTGGACTACACATTTAAATTTTTACATAGAATTAATGGGGTAAAAAGCATGGATTACAGTAAAAGGTTTATTTACAGGGCATCTGGGTGGCTCAGTCTGTTAAGCGTCTACCTTTGGCTCGGGTCATGATCCTAGGATCCTGGGACCAGGCCCCACATTGGGCTCCCTGCTCAGTGGAGAGTCTATTTCTCCCTCTCCCCCTGCTCCTACCCCTGCTCATGTTCGCGTCTGCGCACGCTCTCTCTCTCTCTCTCTCTAAAAATAAATACAACTTTTAAAAAAGGTTTATTTACCTCAGTGATTTATAAGAAAGCAACATTAATTTGAACTCAGACTTATTTAACTTGTTAAACTGATTGACAGTTTAAAGCAGATAATTGAAACAATGATACAGGAAGTAGAAATTTGCCAAAACTATCCACATATTGAGGTAAAGGTATGTGAGGACTTGAATTACTCCCATTCTTCATCTTCATCCTCATTTCTGTCTTCAGCATCGTTGATAAATACAATGGACTTAACACTTCCAACTGAATAGTGTAAAATACTTATTGTGTCTAGTAATATTAATATATAGTCCGAATGGAACCAAGGGATAATCTTAATAAGAATGTTCTTCGTTACAGAATATTAGTTGACTGACTATATTCTGTACACTTTCCACATACACTCTGGTGTATTTAAGACGAATAAGAATCACATTGTCTGCACGTATTATATGCTAGCAATCCTAAAGATATATAAAAACTAAACAGCCTGGGGTGCCTGGGTGGCTCAGTAGGTTAAGCCTCTGCCTTCAGCTCAGGTCATGATCTCAGGGTCCTGGGATTGAGCCCCGCATTGGGCTCTCTGCCCAGCAGGGAGCCTGCTTCCCTTCCTCTCTCTCTGCCTGCCTCTCTGCCCACTTGTGATCTCTATCAAATAAATAAATAAAATCTTAAAAAAGAAAACCAAAAAAAACAAACAACCTATAGGATGTTTTTATATAGAACTTTAAAGGTCTATGTTCATAAAACCAGTATCTTCCCTCCAAAGGAATTATTTCTTATATTGTACTTGGAAAGCAAAGTAAAATAAAGAATTCCTAGAGTTTATTATGTGGTACCATCAAGTCTAAAAGTATAGCATAAGGTAAAATATTAAGTAATTGATTCTTAAAACAGATTTTTCATTCTGAAGTCTACCACCTCACTAGCAGGAAATAATAGGACATAATTTTCAAATATGTGACTTCCTTTATTACCCACTTGAGATTTCAGACTATAAATGGTATTATATGCTTGATTCTGGTGAATCATGTTCCTATGTTTAACAGCCTGCCAAAATTTGAAATCAGAAGGGAATTTTCCCTTCAAACTCTTTAGAATAGGTATGGGGTATTTCGAATTTTTTTTTTTTTTTTCCTCTGCTCTTGGATCAGTAACTGGGGGTTGATACTAGTGAGGACTTAAGTAAATGTGAAAGGATGGGCATCTTGATTTGTCCTACTCTCTGCAGCTTTGTACTTCACCCTCAGACTTGACAGATGCAAGACTATTTTCTCTGGCAGCCCCCCAGGGGATGAATGATATCTGACTGAGTTCCCTCCTCCGCACAGCAAAGTTGCTTGTCATGTGCTCCGTGGAAAGGAGCGGTTAGCCCTTCAGGATGTGTAATGCCTGCTGAGGCTGGGCGCACAATGTAAAATGTGACACAGGGAAAGACAGGAAATGAAACTGGAAATTTCATTAGAGCTTGCCACTTCTCCTCATCCACACTGAACTGTGAAATATATATAAAAACTACACTCCTTGGGGGGAAAAATGGACTTAGTGAAAATAAATTGAGGGTCTTCAAATTTTTGTCCCAAAAACCATTTTGTAAAAATAAAGAAAAACTGACAATGGGACTGGAAATCATTATGATACTAAAGCATGAGCACATACGCAAGAAAAGTTCATGTTGATCAGAAACTCCTAGGATGTTCTACTCCTTTCTTTCTACTTCTTTGCAAGTGTACAAAAATCTGGCAAGAGAAACTTTCCATATTAATGGTCAGTCCTGTTAGCCTGTAAACGTACCTTGGAATCAAATTATATGGAGTCTTGCCAATTAAAAAAAAAAAACAAGAAATCTATAAAACAGTGAAAGTGCTAGTTCTTTTTCAAATAAAGGCGTTTATTCCATTTAACCCCAAAATGTGTCTCTTGCTGGCACCATTTGTGATGCCTGCAGTTTTTCCTGATTTGATAACCAAAGAAAATAAACTGAGCATGAATCTTTCTTAATAGATGAATCCTTATGTTTACATCAACTTGACATTTTATGATTTCTTCCAGTGTCGGAAAACCATGGCTTAGGAAGTTTGGTGGCATTCTTACCACGTTCCTAGCAGTAGTAAGGCATTTAACCTGCTTTATCTAAGTACCAGGCACAGAAGTGGATACTCTGAAACAATAAACCCAGGCAGATTAACTTTTTTAAAATGGTTGAAAAGGAGTTTGTCTGATTTTAATTATGCAATTTTACAGGAATTCATCACGGACAAATCAATGGCTTATATAACACACCTGATCTTGTTTCCCGTTAGTTGCTCAGAAAGTCTGCAGTGTCTGATAACCCGTACCGCAGCGCATCAAAAAATAATAATAATAATTTCCAAATTGATCGATATTTCAAGGCATTGACTTTTATGTAGGCAAGTCATACTGAACAATAAAAAGAGATACATTATTTTGTCTCTTTCTATTATTTCCTCTTTCAAAATAAATAATCTCTGTGACTACTTGATGGGTTGAAGTAAATCGACACAAATCTGGGTAATTGTACTATCAGATTTCTAGTACCTCTCAAAAGAAAAGCATTTCAATCTTCTAGGTTTTGAAACCTCCCAGTCTGTGAACATCCATGTGAAAACTGTTTTTAAAGACCAATGAAATATTCCTTTTATTTTTGCATTTCACTACAAAGAACAATATAGTAACAGCATTCAACTGCATTTTGGTCCAGAAACCAGAGCTGCCTTTGAGGATCTCATGATAGCTCCTTCTGTGTGAATGATAAAAGCAAAAGCCCTTTGCCCAGGCATGCCCTGTGAGCACTCTTTGTCCATTAGTTCATTTAATTATTAAACAATAATGAATCCACATTTTCTCAGTGATACACAGCTCTTTATTGTTCTTCTTCTTCTTTCCAGTTCTCTGACTTGAATTTCATCTGTGGATATCATTTTTCCTGAGTTTAGCCTTGGCTATTTATTGAGCTACTTCCAATATGGCACTTAATTGAAACTAGTTCCTTAAACTAACTCAGAGAATGGATTTTAAGAAAACAAACTCGCTGAACTGAGAAAGGAGAGAAATTAACTACATTCCGTGTCAGAATGTGACAGGCCTCGTGAAAAGAATTCTCCCCTGACAAATGTATATTTTCTTTCTGTTCTGCACTTGTTCAATCCACTAATACTAACAAACAGAAACCACGTGCTTATAAATCTATTATCTACAGTATATTTTCACTGTGGATGAATCCTTTTTGTAACCAAAATGTCAAAGTCTAGTAAAATCAGACTTGATTATATATACAGAATACAGTTGTTAGGACACCTTTAAACATGTATGAATATTTTTCAGGTTGATTTATTAGAACTCATGGGAATATACTATTGTTTTTAAACTCTGAGAAAAATAACTTTGGAGGATTTCTTTCTAAAACACCAGTAAACGAAGGGTATCATTAAGGTCCTATGCTAATTAATTTTCCTCTGAGCAATTTCTGCTCCCTTCCTGCTTTGTTTCCTTTGAACTGTGATGATAAGTGGTTTTAACACTTGACATCCTTGTGTGTTTCCCCCTTATAATTAGTAAAAATCATGTAAATTATCTGTTCAACCTTTTTGTTTGGATCACCAGGAATCCGAGAAGTTACAGTTCGCCTTTACTGATAATGTCTGAGATCATCACGGCATGAAGATCTGTAGCATCACGTCCTATGGCCTGCTAGGCTACACTCTCGCTATATCCTTTAAGGGAACTGAACTTTCTCTTTTGTATATGCTGATCCCTCTCCTCCTCCTCCCCATCATTCCCGTGACCCCCCTGCCAGATGGCCAAAGCCCCATTATGATTTCTATACATGGAAATTTTTTTGGAAAGAGTTATCACTTGTTATTAGGACCAGTTTCTGTCCTAATAACAGAATCTGGTCCTAATAAGCATTTCCCACAGGCATATCCTCTCATGACTCTCTAGAAGTTCTGAGTCTTGAAAGCTGCACACTATGTGCCCACAGAGGCCTTGTTCACAATCTGACCCCCTGGGTATGTGACACCCCCAAACCTGTATCTTTTTTTCTTTTAATTTTGTTAAGTTTTTAATTTTAATCCCAGTATTGTTAGCATACAGTGTTATATTAATTTCAGGTGTACAGTATAGTGACTCAACAGTTCTATGCATTACTCAGTGCTCATCATGATAAGTGTGCTCAATCCCCTTCACCTATTTTACCCATCCCCCACCCGCCTCCCCTCAGGGAACCACCAGTTTGTTCTCTGTATGTAAAAGTCTGTTTCTTGGTTTGTGTCTTCTTTCTTTTTCCTTTGCTCATTTCTTTTGTTTCTTAAATTCCACACATGAATGAAATTATATAGTATTTGTCTTTCTCTGACTGACTTCTTTCACTTAGCATGATACTCTCAAGCTCCATCTATGTCATTGCAAATGGCAAGATTTCATTCTTTTTTATGGTTGAATGGTTCTGTGGTGCATATACACCACATCTTCTTTATCCATTCATCTACTGATGAACATTTAGACTGCTTCCATAATTTGGCTTCCAGAATTTCCACAGTGGCTGCACCAGTTTGTATTCCCACCAGCAGTGCACAAGGGTACCTTTTTCACCAACACTTGTTGCTTCTTGTGTTTTGTTTTTGTTTTGTTTTGTTTTTTAAGATTTTGTCAGAGAGAGCGAAAGAGCACAAGGGGAGCAACAGGCAGAGGGAGAAGCAGACTCCTCACCAAGGAGCAAGAAGCCCAACATGGGTTTTGATCCCAGGACCCTGGGATCATGACCTGAGCCAAAGGCAGATGCTCAATGAACTGAGCCACCCAGGTGCCCTGCATCTTGTGTTTTTTTATCTAAGCCATTCTGACTAGTATGAGGTAATATCTCATTATCATTTTGACTTCCATTTCCCTCATGATAAGTGAGGATGAGCATCTTTTCACGTATCTGTTTGCCATCTCTATGTCTTCTTTGGGAAAATGTCTGTTTAGTCTTCTCCCAATTTTAATTGGATTATTTGTTTTTGCGTGTCGAGTTGTATCCCCAAACCTGTGTCTTAAATGATATTTGAGCTTTCTGACCAACATGAGAAGCAATACACTTTCTGTCTAAATTTACAGGAAATATATTTTGTATGAAGGAAATACAATATAAGTCTTAATAAGGGATAACCTCCCAAGGTTTCAGATCCTCTGGCCACCTCTCTGTTCTCCTCTCTGGCAGAGAATAAAGCACTCACCTCCCATTCCCTCTCTGTCCAACACCATCATCCAGTAGTGGAAACATGCTTACTACCCTGCATATGACTACCCACCACATTCCATAAAGCTACAAATCTTAGAAGTACAGCTGAAGGAATGCATCCTAATTAATATGCATTGCTTACTCAGGGAAAATATACAAAAGAAAAGATGGCCTACAGAGAGAATAACAAGGAAATCTAGACATGATTGAAAGAAATAATCATTTTTTAGGATAAAATTGCTGAAAGTAAGAGAAAACCTAGCAACATCCAGAAGAGGACAATGCATGGACTTGTATGCATATTTCCTTTTATTTCCTCCAAGGCTCCTTATCACAGGTCATAATTCACATCATATCAAACCCGTCACCCAATCCCAGAAGATGTCCATTGAGCATATGTTACTATAAAACTTGGATGTTTTGGGGTGCCTGGCTGGCTCAGTGGGTTAAAGCCTATGCCTTCGACTCAGGTCATGACCCCCCGGTCCTGGGATGGAGTCCCGCATCGGCCTCTCTGCTCAGCAGGGAGCCTGCTTCCCTCTCTCTCTCTGCCTGCCTCTCTGCCTACTTATGATCTCTGTGTGTCAAATAAATAACTAAACTCTTAAAAAAAAAAAAACTTGGATGTTTTTATTCCACTCTAACCAAAATATTATATTTTTGACCTCATCATTTTACTTTATGACTACTTCAACCAGGTTTCCTTTGAACCAACATGTCCAAACTCTGCTAAGAAATGTTATTGTTGCTATTGTTTCCTCTGTTTTATTTTGTATTTTTGCTGTGCATCAAGATTTGCCTCCTCGGGACACCTGGGTGGCTCAGTTGGTTAAGCGGCTGCCTTCGGCTCAGGTCATGATCCCAGCGTCCTGGGATCAAGTCCCACATCGGGCTCCTTGCTCGGCGAGGAGCCTGCTTCTCCCTCTGCCTCTGCCTGCCACTCTTGTCTGCCTGTGCTCATATGCTCTCTCTCTATCTGACAAATAAATAAATAAAATCTTAAAAAAAAAAAAAAGATTTGCCTCCTTGTGGCATCCACTTGGCCACAGAAAATCTGAGTCTGCCACTCATGGGGTCATCTCACTTGGGGGGAGAGGCAGTTTATATAGTGGTTACACCCTCAGCACTCTGGAGTGGGACAGACTGGTTCACAGCCTGCGTCTGCCTCTTTATACCGAAATGAACTTAGGCAGGTTACTTAATCTCCTTGATCCACAATTGTCTTTCCATAAAGTGGATATATTAACAATGCCTATTAATTGAGTGGTACTTACTAAAAGCCAGTGAGGATTCAATAAGATAATAAAGTGCTTGCCCAGAATGTGCTACCTGGTAAGTGTTCAGTAAATGTTAGTAATTACTACCATGCAATCATAAAAGGCTTTTGCTTGTTTGTTCCTGCTATACCCAAACATCAACCATCTATTTCTTTACTTTGGCTCCTTCTATTTCTATTACCTCCCTAAATGTGATTTTTTTTTTTTTTTTTACTTCTTCTGTATGTCAATACAAGCTAAAACTTACTATTGCTTGGAATGTGCTATTGCTCTTGTTTTTGAACACTTAATCTCCTCCTTTTGCCCCTGAATTGTTTTTAAAAATGCACTCTATACTTCCATGTTTATTCTTATCTTCCTTTTTGGTTTCATCTCTCTTTCTCACATGGCAGAGGAAGGACAACTCTTGTGCTGTTGGAAGTCTTTGGATGCTGCATAGGCTTTCAGGATTCCAGGATGTTGCTTAAGTGCTGGCCTCTACCTGGGTAGAATTTCACTCCCTCTCCCTTTTTGTTGTTGTTTGCTAAATTCCTACTTTTCCCAGAAAGCGTGGTCAAATACACTATGCACTGTAGCTTTGCCTGCTTTCCCAAGGCGCAGTGAGAGGTAGGATCCTTGGTGTCCCCATAATACTGTGGGCAGGGCTCTGAGTTAGCACTTGAACTGTCCTATGTACTGAATCTGTTTGTGTCCCTTGCTCACCATGCACTGTGTTTCTTGAAGGCAGAGACTATGAACTACGGATTCTCTACCGGATGTCTCTATCCTCAGATATGCCGATGTCATGTAATAGGTCCTTGACAAATATATTTTGAATGCACGAGAGTCTTCTAACTTCTATAGAAAGAGGCTGAGTTATTCTAAAATGTAGCTAAAATATGGCACTGAGGGACTGCAAAATCCATAGAAAGGCTGAAGAAAAAGAAAAGAGAAAAGAGAGAATGCAAATGAAATGATTGGGGAAAGTGTACTGCACTGAGAGAGCCTTCAACTTTTCTGTGTTAGTTGATTTATTTTGACAAAAAGTGCTAGAGCCAGAATTCCATAAAAGCCTTTCCTTTGAGCTCGGCCGTGCTTTATCAACAAACATAATTTGTTATGACATAAAGTTACTTTCTTCTTCCTAGGCAAGTCTTCACCATCACGTAGGATCTTAATCATTAGCAAGATTAAGATTCTAAGATTAAAACTTAGGGAACTATGATCCGACCAAATCGTGGGTATCTACTATAATATGGTTCTCAATTTTTTTTTATAAACAAAGGTTTTAAGAATTCTACCATGACATAAAGTAAAAGGCCACTTTCCTCATAAACATATGCATATGTTCATAGATATATGTGTAATATTTGATTTACTATATGTAGAGAACAGCATTAACATTGTCATAGGTTGTTAAAATGACTGTAAATTGCTTTGCTATGCGTTCAAAAATTCCCATGCACTTAATCACATTAAAATTATGTTAGTACTCAAAAAATTAAAGTTAAAATAAATAAAATTGTGCTATCATGCACAAGCTATTTCTGGACTAGCTTGCAAACACAAGATAACAATAAAATTAACGATATTGGTACTGGGAGAAAAATCTGATAGCTATGAGTAAATCGCAGACAGGCCTAATTCAAGCTTTGCAATCAGCAGGTTATTATATTATGATATAAAGCCACAGGTGGGTGTCTCTGATCATCAGCTATTTCAGGAGGTGAGAAGATCTCTGATGGGTTGCTTCCCAGTTCCTCACAGTTGTTAGGAAACAGGTCTCAGTCTGAGGTCTGACATCTGATTTATCCCCAAACGTCTGAGTTTAATCCTCTAAATCCCTCTTCCAAAGCATATGAGCTATCCTCTAATTCTTTCCCCATTGAGGAAGTCTTTATTTTAAGAAAGCAAATTTATATCGCAGAAATGATTCAGTGCCATAAAGATATGACATATAGAGAGCTTTTCAAGGGTCTGACTATCTTAGGATCACAAAATTAGGTAAGGGACAGAAAGGCCCCCTTGAATAGCTGGCTTATTCCTATCAAGTAGTGGTTCACAAACGTAAATAGTGTGCTGGAAACTTCCAAAGGAAGAAAAAAAAAAGATTCTTGGGATTAATTAATTTAAGCTTTCTTTTTTTAAAAAGAAAACCATGGTGAAATTATTGAAATCAGCATGAAATGTGAACCCAATCCAATTATTGTTGCAATCAATCAGGAAAATAATGTCTGCAACTAGTTTTCAGTTCTTGCAGACAGTGAAAAGAATTTCTAGTTTCAGCATAAACTTTACCACCAAAACAATGATGGAAATGAATAAATGCTAGGTAATACTCATTCGTATCAATGTAAAGATCACTTAAGCACGAGTCAAGTTTTCTTCCCATTGCTTACAGTTTGTCTTCAACTTGGAAAAATCTCATGCCCTCTGATATTTATTGGGCTTTAATTTGATGTAACAGCATTCCTCCCTCACAGCCTCGGAAGAAACCAGTCCTGCCAACTCCTGGAGTTTGGACCTCTAGCCTCCAGAATGGTGAGGCAGTAAATTTCTGTTGTTTAAGTCCCCAGGCTATGGTACTTTGTTATGACAGCAGCTCTAGCAAGCTAGTAAACAAAGCCAGAAGCAGGCATGGAAATGAGATTTAATTATAAAGAGGGCATCAAGATAGTGCAGAACACGCTTCAGTTGATTAATTTTTTAGCCTATCATTTGAAACAAAACAAAACAGAGCAAATGAATCAACACTGTTTAAAAACGCTTATGGAGAACTCATAGATCCCAAAAAACACATCTGAGAAGGATCTAGAAATCCCATTTTGAGAACCACTGAGTTAGATAGAGGGTTGGACACTTTCTTCAGTTCCTAGAGACCTACTGAAATCTTTAAATCCACAGGCAGATGATCATTTATGGTCATTGCCAAAAGCACAGGAACTAAATAAAAATGCCAGATTTTCCTGAGTTAATGCAGGGAAAAAGACAAATCAAAGTCACCTGCAATAACAGTTCATACAACGATGAATTTCAACTGGCCTGAGGATGCCCAGAAATGTAAGCACAAAGCAGAATCACACGGAGTTATCCCTGTCCTAAGGTCCAGAGTGAAAACTCTTCTAGTGGTCAATGCTACAATGAATTAGAGTAAACACCAGTTTCTACCAGCAGAACTAAAAGCAGGCAGGCCGAGTATTTGCAGAAGAAAATCCTGGTAACACGTTCCATCTACCAGGAGGAACCCAGATCTGCCTCAGACAAATGGTGTGAATATAATGGGTCTCAAAACCCTATCTTCTCAATCTTCCAAAACTGAGAGTCTAACTTTTGAGCAACTTTCCAAATACCTTTGATGTCAAAGAAATGAGCCTGAGGAGCCAATATATAGTTTAATTTAGAGAGCTTGATAAAATATTTATTTTTGTAATAACTATCATTTAGAAAGTACAAAGTCGGGGTACCTGGGTGACTCAGTGGGTTGAGCTCCCGACTCTTGATTTCAGCTTAGGTCATGATCTCAGGGTCCTGGGATCGAGCCTCGAGTCCAGCCCATGCTGAGCAGGGAATCTGCTTGAGAATCTCTCTCCTTCTCCCTCAGCCCCTCCCCCTGCTTCAGTGCATGCATACACTCTCTCAAATCAGTAAATAAATCTTTAGGAAGTACAAACCATTACCTGATTAACAGATGTTTATGTCTGATAGTCTCATTAATTTCTCACAATGATGCTATGAGTTTACTGTTGTTACTCCATTTGTGGATGAATAAACTGAGAGGTTAATTCTTAGATTCAGTCAGCATGTCAGTTTCCACTGATCCTAGCGGATACTAAACTATTATGCTATGTAGTCTATGGTATACTATCCATTATAGAGCAGACATCTTAACTTAAAACCATAAGTTCTATCATGTGCCCATTAAATTCAAACCCTTTATGTCAGCCTTCCCCCTCCCAACTCACAATATTTGCTCTATGATGTGTGGGAAGTACCCCCTGTCCTTAACTTGCTCCTTTGTCTTATTTTTCTGTACCCACATTTTCCTCCACACACAGGACAGATAAAAAAGCCCTTCAGCATCTCCACTGTATGAAAACACATGCATACATATTTAGGGTCTATATTAGGGAAGAGATAATGAAAAACCTTTAAGGGAATAACTCATCAGCACTTTTACACAAGGTGAAGATAGACTTCTCAGGAAGCCCATATGATGACACAGCAGCATTGTTGGAAGAACATAGGTGGAGGAAGAGAGTAAAGAAAAAAAAAAAAAGACCAGGAGAGATAGGCAGTGCATCATGGGAGGGTTGTCCCATGGCGGTACCAGCCATCTCTTCTTACAGCAAGCCTCAGTCTGTCTCCTTCCACGTGGTGTTCTCTGTACGAGGTCTTGCACAGAGCACTTGAACTTCATAGCTGATGGAGTTTCCTAGGACAGTTCTTACAGGAAAAAAAAAAAAAAAAACGCTCTAGCATATGAGTATTTCTAGTAAAAAGTAGTTTCGAGACCTGAATTTTAGACAAGCACTTTTGCTTTCCCATCCTTCTTCCAGGGGAAGAGCACACTATTTTATCACTTCTTTTTATTGACTTTGGAAAAATATATCAGATGAGTAACTTGGTGATAGTTTGGTTCAGAGATTTTGTTTGGTCTAATCTAGCTGAGGTATGCATAGTACTCCAAGGACGGTAGTGCAGGATACCATTTTTTGAGAGGAATTTGTACCTTGTCCTTGATTGCCTTAATCTCAGAGATAAGGGCTCTGCAGACATTTCGTGGAACTGCTATTTCCCACTCTCCCTCAGGTATCTGTTCCTGAAGTCATCCACCATTTAAGATATAAGCACTGAATAATTCATTTCAAAGGGTCTTACGTGCCTTTCTCTGGGTTGAGCACTCTATAGAAAACCACTTGTAAATTGCTTTTAGTCACGCTAACGAGGCTATAAACTGTGAAAGAAATCTGAGTCGTAAAACAGAGTATCCAGGACCCACTTCTGGTTTGACTTACTAACGAAAAGAGGAAAGTCTTTAAAGTTTTCGTTCTCAGCATTGAATGTATTTATTGCCTACAAACCTCTTCTTAATATGAAAATGCTATACTTTACCAACTACGGAGGGTTCAGATGCGATGAAGCTGAGTGAAGACAGTAAAGAAAAACCGCTCACTTTTTTTAGCACAGTGTTTTTACAACTTTGTACATTTCCTTTTAAACTCACTAATCATCAGGATCTTGGCAGTAAAAGCTCTCATACTCACACATTAAGGAGAAAATACCTACAGCATTGTTTTCCTTTCTGCCTACCTCCCACATTTCTTACCCCGAGTTGCCACCCATGTAAATATGAATCACTTCTCTTTAGACGTGTAATTTATAACTGCTCACCTCAGGATATACTCAGCTTAGATAAGGCCATGAGCTCTTTAACAATACCAGCCACCCCCTGTTCTCAGTGGTCAAACAAAAATATTATGTCATGGAATAAAGGAAATAGTGTCTTTTTCTAAAAGCTTAACAGAATAATTTGAAATATTCTGTACCTTTTATAGTAATGGTTTGGGGGGGGAAGTGGATTAAGTTGTGATAGTGAAAAAAAAAAAGAAAAAATCTAAATACATGGTTTCATTCTTTTCAATAGAATTTTACCCAATTCCTGATGTAAATATTCAGATAACCATCACACACTTAATAAACATCCAATGTGTAAATAGGTGAACAAATGCCTTACATTGCCTTCTTAAGTTAAAAAATCATGTTCGATTCCTTCTTTATTATTTTCTTGATGTTTATTTGGAAAGTAGTGTTCAACTCCCACTAGTCATAAACATCATACTGGACCATATGAAGTGAACCCGGCAGACACAGGCATTGCAGGGGGACAGATAAGAGAAAGGCAATTACAGCATGATGTCATAGGCCTCCTTTGGGGGAGCACACAGGAAGGGAAGCAACCCAGGAAACCAGACATGTGCTACCAGGAAACTCTTGCTAGAGGTACAGACTTTTAAATGTAGTCTGAACAGGAATAGCAGTAAAGCCCCATGAGCCAATGAAGGGGTGGGTGGGCTGATGGAGGAGAATGTCACAGAAGAAGAGGGAAGGAAGGAAGAAATGAAGGCAGGAGGGAGAAAGAAAAGAGGAGGAAGGAAAAGGAGAAAGGAAGAAAGAGATGGGGGGGGGGACACTACGCTAGGACCACGTAGCTACAAAGCAGCAAAATAGAGACCCTATTTTCACTGTTTTGTTTTCCTGCAACCAGGGATTCATATCTATTCCCCGAGGTCCTCGTAATCTACAAAGCCTACACTTAGAATGTCTTGACTTTCTCAGTTAGTCTTCCTTAATTGGTCAAGGTTTACTTATAATATGTATTACTTTCTAAAGATGAATTTTAATCCTAAACAAACAAACCAAAAAAAAAAAAGTTTTTCTAAGAGTTAAAATATGTAATATTGAAAGATTTTAAATCTTAGTTTTTTAATAATTTTCCTAAAGATCCATAAAATGAGCTATCAAAATAAACTTGAAGGGAAATTGTGCCTTATGTGAAAATAATTTTACACTTAAATAAATATCTTAGTTAGAAAATTCTTCCTTTTTACCTAGCATTGCATAATGTGTAGGACATTCAAAATAACCTAAACCTAAATAATTGAATCCATCCTTCCAATAAAATTAATTCTACTATAAATATTGTTTAGAATATATTGATTATGCTATACATTTGGATTTGGGTTAACTTTTAAATATTCACATCATTAAAATAATTTCCAGCAATTGTTGGCAATACTGTGTTAGTATTTAATCTCAAAAAACACTAATCTGTTTCAATATGCATAAAATTATATCTTACTTTATGTATTACATACTTTATGTATTTTATGCTATTGGCGCCTCCAAACATCTTCCAGAAAATGTTTCAGAAATATCTGTTACAAAAATAATAAGACACTACATAAAATTTGAAAAAC
>RCUC01124088.1:0-26720 GCA_003697995.1 Taxidea taxus jeffersonii
TGATATTTTAAGGCGACAGACCCACCATGTGCTTTATTACCTCACTGAATCCCGAGGGCCACCCTGCCAAGTTGGAATTATTGGCCCCATTTTACAGGAAAAGAAACTGAGGTTCAGACAGTTTAAGTCATTTGTCCCAAGTCACACTGCCACCGTGTTGCAGGTAAGGGGTTCCATCCAAGCAGCTCCTCAGAGGGTGACTGGGCCCTGTGACAGGGGGAGGTATCAGAAAAGGCTTCAAGAACCCCAGTAGGTGGGCCCCTCCAGTCTGCAGGGCCTGCCCAGTCTCAGGGAGCTCCTCCGGGGCAGCCTGATCACCCAGCAGCCCTGGGCATGGTCAGCGCCTGGATTTGGCCCAGGACGGGGGACTGAGGGACCTGGAAGGTGCCTGCAGGCCTCTGGGTGACAACTGGGCGCAGTCGGGCATTTCTCTCTGACTGGATAATGAGAGCTAATGTGAGGAAGGCTGGCTCTCTGTATTATCTCAGCACCCAGCAAGCGTTGCGAGAGACAGGCTGTGAATTGCAGAGAGGGCTGCCGTGATTAAAAATGCATCACTTCCCTTATTAGCCATTCCAAACAGATGCCGGGACCGTCTTGACGAGGAAGGAAACCACCCGAGCCAATAAAACATCTTGCAATTAGCCACACTGAGATTGGCCGCCCGCGGAGCTCTGAGGCCGCTCTGGTGGGAGCCTGTCACCATGGGGCGATTCGTCCCTCTGAGGACAGGCCAGGGCACTAGCGTCCGGCAAGGTCAGGTGTGACTGGAGACAGGGGGAGACATAGGGCATCTCCATCCCGGGCCTCGTGTTCCTGGCTCAACCTCAGAGAATCGGGTAAACCGGAGAGGGGAGGCCAGAGTCTGTATGCTGGGGAGGGGGTCTGTCCAGGGGGCCTGGCCCCCGAGATCCCAGGTGGGTGGGGTCCCGAGCCAACACTGCACTGGGTCTGGTTTCGAACCGGCCTCCACCAGCCTCACTGGCCTCGTCCAGGCTCTCCCTCAGGCCGTGACGAGTCAATTTGCCAAAAGCCCATTCATTGAAAAGTCAATTTGCAGGATGACAGACTCATCAAAAACACTTGCTTCACTTAACCTTTTAGTTTTAGTTGGCTGGGTTACATTTTTGTCTCTGAGTAGCATCGGAAGCAACGTTTGATTCGTGTCTGTCCCAGCTCCCTGTGGCTGGGTGGAAGGCAGGGAGCAGGGACGGGGGGGGGGGGGGCAGGGGAGAAGGGGGGGGGGGGGTTTTCCCCCATGGAGGTAGCCCTGGGCAGAGGCTGAGCAGGAGGTAGCAGGCAGGCCCACCCGAGGGAGCCTCTAGGGGGGCTGAGCCCAGGCTTCAGGAGGGGGCTTCCGGGAGAGTGAGGGTGTCTGCAGAGAGAGTTCTAGACTCTCAAACTTATCACCAGGGCTGATCAGGTCCCAGCTGGCGGCAAAAGGGGCTTATGTTGTCTTTCTGGAAGGGGAGGAAGCTGGCCCCAGAGCCCCTGGTTGGGTGCTGCCTTTGAGGAGAAGCCTGGGGTGTTGCCCATCTTCCTGTCTCATGGTCACCAGGACTCCAGCCCATTAGATCCAACACCTGTTAGACTTTTAAAAAAATTAACCTTTTTATTTTGAGACAATTATAGATTCACCTGTAGCTGTTGAAAATAATACAGAGAAGTCTTGTTTATATTTTACCCCATCTTCCTCCGTGGTGATGTCTAAATAAAGCATACGGCAATACGACTGCTGATACTGACGAAGTGCCATCCGTCACGCTAGACCTCCCGTTTTACTCCTACTTGTGTCCGTGTGTGAGCACGCACACATGTGTGCACATGTGTGCAGGTGTGTGTTCAGTTCCACGGGCTTCTATCACGTGTGCGGGTTCGTACACGTACCCTCAGAGATCAGCCACACCACAGTCCTGTTACAAGGATCCCTCGTCCTTTAGAACCCTAACCTTGTGCTGCCGCCTTCTGTTATGACATCAAGTTCATAGGTAATGGCTTTCGACACAAAAAAAGTCAACAGAATGCCCTCACTGTAACAATCCAGGAAGCAAAGAAGGAAAGTGACCATAAGGAAGAGACAGGGCACCAGGCATGATGGCAGTGGGTCTGGCTGTCCCACAGGGCATCACGAGGAAGTCAGTCGCCTGCCTCTCTAGGTGGCGGTGGCTCCAGTCCAGGCAGGATACAGGAGGTTGCTGACAAGTCGCTGCCCCGGGGTGAGGGGCTGGGGGGGATGCTGCCCTCGGTGACAGCTCTTGGCAGAGCTCTGAGCCTATCAAAGTCTGATCTTCCCTCGACTGCGAGAAGAGCAGTCGCGTTCCTGGAAAACGCAGTGTATATTAAAGCCATATGAAACGCATTTTGTGGTTTGGATGCCGAATGGAGTGAGGTCCCAGGCTCGGTTATCTATGCATGGATTTTCACTCCCATGATTATGCGGTTAGACATTCACAGATTCTTGGCTGTGCAGGTCTGCCATCCACACTGTAGGGCCCTAGCCCCTCTGGCCCCTGCCGACCAGACCCCTCCCCTCGAGTCCCCCCAGAATGCCTGCCCACATCCCCAGGGGCCCTGAGGAGGCAAGGCATCACTGCTAAAGGCCCCTCGCACTCACTCTCTGTCCCCACACTGGCCATTCCACCTGCATCTGTCTCCCCAAGGGCAAGGGGCTGCTGTTCCCCAGGCTCCAGCCCAGGCCAGGTGCTGCACAGGTGCTAATACCAGTACTCAACAGGATGGCTCTGGACCGTCAGCCAAGGTGACAATGGTGAAGCTATGTGGAACTGACTGGTCAGGGCATCCCACCAGAAGGAGATGGCTGCCTCCTTTAAGGCCTAGTTGGTCACATGTCCCCCCAAACTGAGCTTTTTTCTTCCCCCTAAGATTTTATTTATTTATTTAATTAGAGCACGAGCTAGGGGAGGGGCAGAGGGAGAGGGAGAATCCCAAGCAGACTCTGTGCTGAGCGCAGAGCCCATCGTGGAGCTCAATCTCACGACCCCAAGATGATGATCTGAGCTGAAATCAAGAGTTGGATGCTTAACTCCCTGAGCCACCTGGAGCCCCCTAACCCCTAAACTGAGCTTTTTTTTTTTTTTAAAGATTTTATTTCTTTATTTGACAGATAGATCACAAGTAGGCAGAGAGAGGAAGAGAAGCAGGTTCCCAACTGAGCAGAGAGCCCGATGCGGGGCTCGATCCCAGGACCCTGGGATCATGACCTGAGCCGAAGGCAGAGGCCCCAACCCACTGAGCCACCCAGGCGCCCCTAAACTGAGCTTTTAATTGGCTCAAATCCAGAACTGCCGGCTTGGCACTGAACGCATATAGGTACATATGCAGAACTTCTCTGAAGGACCTGAAGAAAGTGGACACAGCAGTGGCCTTTGGGTAGAGGGACAAGGAGGGAGGGGTATGATTTTGCATTGCATACGACATTTTTTATACCACGTGGAAGAATTCTCTCTCAATTATATGAATAAATAATCACCAAGAAATAGGTTGAAGCAGGTATTGCTTTTGTGATTAAAAATTTTGAGGACCCACTGTGCGCCCGTCACAGCCAAAGGGCCCAGGCCCCCTGGAGGACTAGGTTCTGGGTGGAGGGCCCAGAGCCCCCCTAATCTCCCCTCTGTCCTGGGACAGACACCCCAGTGAAGTCAGTGGAGGCCCCATTGGGTGCCCAGCCCGACCCAGCCCTCCTAAGTCAATGCCAGGGGTGCCCGGGGCCAAGCGGTCCATCTGGAGGTGGGGAGGTTGCCTCACTCTGCCTTTATCAAAGAAAGGGTCAGTCAAAACCACAGTGAGAGACCATGTCACACCGTGAGGATGGCTATTACAGAAAAAAATCCCAAACACCAAACAGCAAATACTGGTGAGGAAGTAGAGAACCCAGAGCCGTTCCGCACTGCTAGTGGAAATGTAAAATGGGGCAGCCGCCACAGAAAACAGTATCATGGTTCCTCAAAAAATTAAAAATAGAATTACCACTTGAGCCAGCATTTCCACTTAGGGGTATATATCCAAAAGAATCAAAAGCAGGGTCTTGAAGAGATATTAGCATACACATGTTGAGAGCAGTGTTATTCACGATAACTCGAGTCCACTGACGGGGGAATTAATGAAGATGTGGGCTACCCATACAATGGTACAGTGGAATATTATTCACCCCTAAAAAGGGAGGAGGTTCTGACACAGGCTACAGCATAGACAGTCAGAAAAGGACAAGCACCGTACGATCCCACTTACATGAGGTCCCTGGAGCAGTCACAGTCCTGGGGACAGAAAGTAGGGCAGTGGCTGCCAGGGACTGGGGGTGGGGAGTGGGGGATTGGGGAGTTAGTGTTTCATGGGGGCAGGATTTTAGTTTGGGAAGATGAAAAAGTTCTGGAGATGGACAGTGGTGATGGTTGCACAACAGCAATGTGGACATGTTTAATGTCCCTGAAGGGCACACTTAAAAATGGCTAAAATGGCAAATTTCATGTAATGTGTATTTTATCACCTTTTTAAAAAGATTTTATTTAGTTGTCGGAGAGAGCACAAGCAGGGGGAGTGGTAGGCAGAGGCAGGGGAAGAAGCAAGCTCCCTTCTGAGCAAGGAGCCCCCCGCGGGACTCGATTCCAGGACCTCAGGGCCATAATCCAAGTGAAGGCAGTCAGTGGCTTAACCGACTGAGTCACCCAGGCATCCCTTTACCACCCCTTTTAAGGTTACTGGTGCCCTGCCAGGCCAGGGCCTGCAGGGGTGCTGAGAAACAGAGGCGGGGCCCTGTCTGGAAGCCCCCAGTCTGATGGGGAAATGGGTAAGTGGGCAGTTGGCAACAATGGAGGGGACTTGCACGGTGGCAAAGGGGAGGGCTGGGCAGGCAGGGGCCTAGCATGGGGGCCAGTTTGCTTGGGGGGGTCAAGAAAGAGGCATGAGTTGGACGTTGGGGTCTGGAATAAGGGGGAGAAAGGGCATTCTTGACGGAGGAACGAGCAGGGGCGAGCGCTCCTGAGAGCACTGGGGTGTGCAGTGGGGGAGGGCAGGACCGGAGAAGCAGGAAGCGCCAGGCAGCCACGGAGCCAGAGAAGGGGAGTGTGTGAGCGGGACCACCCCACTGCTCCTCGGGGCCCCCTCTTTTCTTCCCTCCATCTCTCCATGGCTCAGGCCTTTGTGGCCTTGGTTATCACTGCTCTGGGATGCTGCTGCTTACAGCAAGCAGCCCACCGGGCCTGGTGCACAGACTGGGTGGGGTGAATGGATCCGTCCGTGGACGATGATGCCACAGTGACCATGTGGGACAGACAGAGCTGCATGTGTGTGAAAGGGCCAGCATGTCTGAGATGCAGGTCCCATTTCTCACGGCCGCTGGCCTCTCTCCTCCCACCCTCCTGAGTGGGCCTGCCTAGCTGACAACCGGCAAGAGGGGACCCTGCCTCTCTCGTTCCCAATGACATGCTGGCCCAAGATAGCAAGAGGCCTGCCCCCAGGATCACAAAGCAAGGCAGGGGCAGAGGTGCAGGGGAATGTCCTTCTCTTGCTCTGTGAGACCCTGGGAGGGCCAGGGCCTCAGAAATGCAGGGGCAGGGGTGAGTGTGAGGGGCAGACAGACAGCAGGTGCCAGCAAGCCTGTGGGGTGCATGCAAGAGAATGTGGGCCTCAAATGGGCCTGGTGCAGCAACAATGTGGCCCCTGTTGGCTACAACCAAACCAGTTTGACTGTGAACCAGGAGCATTCTCAGGAGCATCCTGGCTCCCCAGTCCCCTCCTTTAGCAGACCTGCAGGGAGCAAACCACACTCCTTACCTCCCTGTCCAAATGGGGTGTGGAGGTTTGAGGGGACCTGACATCCCAGGGGATGTCACTGTTCTCTGGGGACACGGATGCCTGTTATGGATAAGGACAGTTGAGAGCCCTGTCCAGCCTCCCCTCAACTTCCCCCCCAAATCTGGCAATGTAAACATGGTTCCCACCCCTGACCGGAACCCTCCATGGCTCCCCACAGCCCACTGCCTGCAGAGCAAGCCCCCCCTGGGCACTCCAGATGCCTCCTGTCCTCGGTCCTACCCACATCGTCAGTGTCATCTGTCACCATCTTCTCCCTCACACTTGGGGCTCCAGCCAGACATAATTACTTCCAGGAAAAACTTTCAGTGTAACAGGGCACTAGAGTTGGGCTTGGGGGACCAGCTTCAAGACCCATTCTACCCCCTGATGGGGTGTCGCCTGGGGCATTATTTGGTGACTCAGTGGCATTGCCAGTATACTGGGGATAACAGCCCCACCTCCCAGGGTTACGTGAAGGTCAAATGAGCTGATGCCAACGATACCTGTAACCATGGCCTAACATTTGCGTACCAGAGTGCCCTTCCCTCCCATTCATCCTGCATGCCTGCTGTAAATCATCAAAGATTTACTGAGCAATTATTATATGCCCAAGCCTTTTGAGATGCTAGAGGTAGCAGCAGCTATCTCTCTGCCCTGGTACGGCTGACATTCTTGCGGTGGGCGGAGGGAGACCGTGCTGGGCAGGGGTGGTGGGATCTGTAAGCTAGATTTGGTGCTTAGAGCAAAATCCCAAAGGAATGGACAGAGGCATCCTGGGAGTTCCAGGCAGAGTGAAGGAATGCACGATCCAGGGAAAGAACAAATGCATAAGCAGGAGACTGGCCCCCCAGCCCCCAACCTCCCCCAACAGCTCTGAATAGTTCACTCACTGCTAACTGCAGTGTTTGCACGGAATCCAGCTTCCCATGTTCAAGCAGCAGGATGTGACCTGCCTGTAAGAAGGCAGTTAACGTGCTACGTGTAGTTACAGTCGGAAGGGGGCTGACCTTAATTAAGACACCATTAATTAAACTGTCAGTACAGTAACGACCTTGGTTGTTAGCAAATTTGATTAAGGAGTTGATTCTTGGAGGCCTCATGATTCCCCCCATTTCATTAAGAAATCTCCCGTTTTCGTTGTTGCCCTTTATTCCGTTCGCTGTGCCACCGCCATAAATGACCAAGCCCCCAGAGGGGCGCCCACTCTCAGAGAGAGCCCAAATTCCATAACACTCTCTTAGGGCCGACTCCGCGGGACCCAGAGGCTGGAGGACAAGAAAATGGAGGACTCGGGACACCCTGATCCTCCCATGCACAGAGACACCGGAGCGAGTCTGTTAGCTCTGGCATGTGGTATACCAGAAGAGGGATACCGCTGCCCAGTGGACAGCATGAAACAGCCATGTGACCTCAGCCCATCTCCTACCCTCCCTGAGCCTCAGTTGCCTCTTCTGTAAGAGGAGAACAACAATACCCCATTTTACAGCACTTGGTGAGAGCCAATGGGGCAGAGAAGGCTCTGGAACCCAACAGTGCAGCGGTGTGTTGGCTAGATGTTACCACGCGTGAGTTTCCAGCTGCCCCGAAAGTTAAATAGCTACAGATACTGAGGTCCTCATCCCCACCCCCCCCACCCTCCCCCGCCCAGCCCACCACATCAAAAGCCCTGGGAACAAAGGTGGAGCAGCAGGTGCTAGGAGAGCCGAGGTTCTGGGTGAGGGCGAAGTGGGGGACCAAACACATGTCCTCAGGGCCCACTGTGCCCACTATGCGGCCTCATCAAGCAGGCCAGCTCTTGGGCTCCAATCTTTACATAAAAACATGGGGTAATGACACCTGGGGGCAATGGCACCTCTCTAGTCACTCCCTACTCCCTAGCTCCTTTGCAAGCTCTTGTACCCATAGGTTTGGTGGCAGTACCTGGAGGAATAGCCTGGATGTGACAGCCCAAGGCTATGGGAGCCTAAGAGCTGGAGAAGCATAAAAAGACCCACATGAATGAGAGGCAGGGAGTACCCAGCGGCCCCCAGAGGCCCTCCCTCTGCACTGGCTTAGCCCCTCTCCCAGGTAAGCAGCAGGATAGGCTGTCTAGGGGACAAAACTGCCAGGGGCTATGTGTTAGGGTGCAGGGTCCAGGGCTCCTGGCAGACAGAATGCGTCTCTGCCAGTGTTGGGATGAGTTGTGGAATTCGTACGGCAACTGTGTCCCTGGGAACATCACAAGCAGATAGGACTGAGTAGCTCCTGAGCCCAGGCAGAGGTGTGGCTGGGAGAAGACGGCTGCCTTGGGAGGACCTGTTCCCAGCAACAGTGGCGGCCGTACCATGCTGGGGAAAGGTTTACTATTTGTTTCCAAAAATACAGCTGGGGCCTTGTCACAGGGAGTGAGAACACCGGGGTGTTCTGCGCACATCAACAAACCAACCTGTGGGCTTTTCCACCGAAAAAAGAAAAAGAACATCACAGCAAACCATGGATACGGGCCACCCTCATCGCCCCCTGGGCTCCTGTCTGGGCCTCCTGGGGCAATGGCAAGAAGGATGTTTATTTTCCTTCACAGTCTGTTAGTGAGAAGCTATCCTTAGGGCTCCACAGGTCCTTGTCATGCTACAGGGTTCTGAGGCCTTGGAAGGGCCCCCAAGATGTCTCCCTATATAATGCTCCAGGCCTCTCCTTTCTAGCCTTGGGGACTGAGCCCAGCCCAAGAGAGTCCAACTTGGTTCTCTAACCTTACAAGGTCTGAGGTCACTGAGCAGCCCTGAACAGCTGAGACACTGGGCAGGCCGCCTGTGGCAGATAGGAATGTGGGGCTGCATCTCACCCCTATAGCTTCAAGTCCCGGACGAGAGATCCTGCAAGGCCAGAGCCCAAAGCTTGCTCTCCCCAGAACAGCACAGTGCAGAGCCCCAGAGAGCCGTGTGGGAAGCTGGCGTTCTAATCCAAGGCCCCCCGGGATGCCTAGCTTAACGAGGCACAGGCTTGGGTTTCCATAAATACCCAGACCCGTGATGTCACCACCCCGTGCAGAGTTTAACATCTTCTGCCGCTGGCTATAGGCCCAGCAGACGAGTGCTCTGCTGCTGGCCCCACAGAACACCTGTGTGGCCCAGGAGGACACTAATGCCCCCTGCTCAAGACGGCGGGCTGGACCTTCACCTGTCCGTGGAGGACACAGCATCCTGTCCCCACCCCAACCTTCTGGCCAACCTTCCATCAGGCTTGGCTGGAGCACTGGTCACGAATGAGCGGGGCACAAGAGGCTTCTTCTGATAGACATGCTGAGGGCTCTAGCAAAAGCCAAAATGGAAGAAGTGGCATCAAAGACCCTGTATATGCATTTTGGGGGATTACCTGCCCTCAGAGATTAGGAATTTCACGGCCCAGTGGAGACTTGCTGACTAACAGCCTTTTTCTCTTCGTCACCACCAACAAATACCTCTGCTGACACCTCTGCCTGGTGGCCAGCTCCCTCTGCAAGCCCCCTGCATAGCAGCCCACCCCTCCCCCCCAGAACCCCCACTCCTGCTCCAAGCTCAGTTGGGGCCCGTCTGGCCTCTGGCCCCGCGTGTCAGGCATAAACCTGCCACATATACTCACAAGTAGCGTCTTCTGCAAGCCATCCTGTCTGGGGGCAGTTTTCCCCTTCTCTTCCTCTCCAGCTGGGAAGGCTCAGCGTGGTTAGAGGAGAGGCAGGATGCTCAGGCGAGAAGTGGAAGGGAATAAAATTAAATCGAGGGGCGAGTCACATTCCCGGGGGCGGCGGGCTCCTCCGCCCAGGCTGGGGCGGGAGCAGGGGTGGCAGCAGCAGGTTCTGAGGGGCCCGGGGCACAGCAGGGCTCACACCGTGCCCAGAAGCCTGCGAAGTCGTCCAGTCACCATGGTCGCCAGGTTGGTCGGGGGCGTCGGCCTCGATGCTACCTGGGACCACCTCGGGCTTTTTGCCTCCCGCACATCCGGGGTGGCTGAGCGCGGGGAGGAGGGGAGGGCTGGGGGGAGTCTGCACCCGCTTTGCTCTCGCAGCATCCGGAGGAGGGGCGGGCGCTCGCGAGCCTCCCCCCGCCCCCCAACCAGGCGCCCAAGGAGCAACGTAGTGCGGCCGCGCTGGACCAATCGCCGAAGCGCTCGTCGCCATGACAACTGCAGCATCAGGCGCGGCCACTCGGCGGCGCCCTCGCTGCAAAGTCACCCGCCCGACGGAGAGCGCCCGCGCGGGTGCGAGGCTACAGCAGCCTGCCCAGGGCCCCTTCCTGGCTGTCGCTGGAAACCTGGAAATCTTGTTGCTAAAATGCACGCGCTGCCCCGAGCCTGCGATGACGCTGCTTTCCAGGGTGGCTTCTCTGCCTTTGGCACCGAGACATGCGAGCCATGGAAGGCACAGGCTGGCGCCCTGGAGGCAGGCCTACCGATTCCAAGGCTGGCTCTGCCTCGGGAGGGCCTGGAGGCCTTGGGCAAGCCGCTTCCCTTCTGGGAGCCTCGACTGATGTTACCGTAAAATGGGATCATTACACCTACGTCACAGGGGTTCCAAGAGGACTTGTCACACACAGTAGCTGGACAGAGGCACAGCTGTTATTATTTGTACTGGCCATGTCCTGGAGCCAGGGAGAATTTCTGGTCTAGCTGTGGTGCCCACTCACTCACTCATTTATTTGACAAACACTCCTGACCACCTTCCACGGGCCACGCACTCCTCGTGGACAGGCAACTTAGTGATGAAGAAGGCAATGCTCTCACAGTATTTACATCCCAAGAGGGAGATGGAAATCTACATGTAGTCATATTTTTAATTTTACATGGTAAGGATGAGGACAAAAAGTAAAGCAGAGGATGGAGAAACGAGGCAGATAGTGGAAGAGAGGGAGGAAGACATCTATATGGGGGGAGTCGAGAGGGCACATGTGGCTGAGACCCGAATAATGGAAGATCTAGGAAAGGGGCATTCCAGGCAGAGGGAAGAGCTAATGTCAAGGCCCTGAGGCAGAAATGAGCAGAGTTTGTATCTGAGTAACACTGAGGAAGCCAGTGTGGTTGGAGTGGATGAGCCACAAGGAGGTGAAGTTGAGAAGGTCCACATCCGTCCTCTCCCTCCACCCCCGCCACAGATCTACTTTTCTTTCATGCACAGATCTCTCTTTTCTTACCTGATGCTTAACTCATCAGAGTCTGTTTCCCTATCTGTAAATCGGGAATCCAAAACCTATCTCAGATATATACACATGTATAATTTTTATGTCTATTATGATCTTTATGACAACCTCAATGAAGGATAAGATTATCATCCTATTTTAAGAGGAGAAAATTAAGGCCAGAGCTTTAGCAGCTGCCCCAGAGTCACACAGCTGATGAGCGGTATGCCAGGGGTGTGTGGGTCAAGTCCCGGCTCTTAAGCACCTGCGAAACTTCCTCATTGGGAAGATTACATGAGAGAAGAGGTATGGATGCCCCACCTCTGGTTGGCAGTTCAGAGAGCCATTCCCTTTTTCCTATTCTCTTCGGACTATGAGATCCGCTGAAGTTAGGGGAAGGAGGAATGCTGCATCCTTCAGTTTTGTTCCTTCCCTGACAGTGGAGAAAATGGAACTCAGAGAAGGTGAGTAACTTGCCTCAAGTTGCACAGCGCTGAGTGGCGGAGGTGGGACTGGGACCCAGGTCTTCTGGCTCCATGTCCCGTATGGAGCAGGGGTAGAGCTGCGCATCTGAGTGGTGGTGGTAAATGCATCAGAACCGCGCGATGCTTCCCAATTCGCTCTCTGGAAGCAAGTCTTTGAGGAACCAATCTTCCTACACCGTGAACTTCCCTTCCTGAGAATAATGCTGTCATGGATGTAATTTGTATTGCTGTGGGCTTAACATGTTACAGATCCTGCTTTTATAACTCTCTAGCCCTGCCATCTCTCCTGACTGAAGTTGCACCAGATTATTTTATTTCATTTTGTTTTGTTTTGCTTTATTTTAAGATTTTATCCATTTATCAGAGAGAGAGAGAGAAAAGCAGGAGGAATGGCAGGCAGAGGGAGAAGCAGGCTCCTCACCGAGCAGGGAGCCCGATGTGGGACTCGATCCCAAGACCCTGGGATCATGACCTGAGCCCAAGGCAGCCTCTTAACCGACTAAGCCATCCAGGTGTCCCTGCACAAGATTTTAATAACAACGCATGAGGGCTTCATGAGGATCATTTTGTCAGATCCGATGTTTAGTGAATCCTCAGAGTCACCTTCCGAAGAAGGTGGATTACTGCTCCCTAGAGAGGTCTCACCTCGACACTGCATTAGGGGGCAGGACGCCCATCGGCATGTTCATTGCTTCCTGGCACTTCTTCCTTATAAACTTACATGTCTGTTTTTTCTATGTTACGTTGTTAATTTCAAAATAGGGCAAATGATGAAGACCCCAGCATTCAGAAACAAATGTCAAGAATGTAGGCAAGGGGTTACAGGACACCTGGGCTGTTTTGATTTCTGATAGTGGTGGGCCAGGCTTCTGGAAGTCCCCAAAAACCATGGAGCTGAGGCCTGGTAGGAATTGGTGTTGGGACAGCAGCCGCTGCTACTCACTCTTGAGGTCCCTCTGGAAATGCCTGTTGTCCCAGCCCCCACTCCCACCTTGTCACTGTGGATCCATGGAAGCCACCCAGACTAGAATGGGAAAGTGGCTGAGAAAGAGCCGGTGGGGAAATTTTCCACATCCAGGACTCCTCTCCCCGACTGGAAAATTCCAGCCTGCCAGCTGATAGGCACATTCACAGAGGGAGCGTCTGGCTGCAGCACCCGCTGCCGATGTGCCCCATCTGTCCCCAGCGTGAAAGGAGCACAACAGTGTTTGGGAAGAGGTAGGACAGAAAGAGCTGGAGCACACTGTCCACAGATCCTCAGGTCACAGAACCTTCCAGGCTGGGAGCTCTGGAGTCCCAGGGATCGAACCTCTTCCATGGGGGTAGTATGGAGCCCCAGCCCTCGTCCTCACGCCCCCAAATGTCCTAATCATGGAAACACAGAACCATCCCCATTCTGACTCTTCAAATCTCAGAATCTCAAATCTTTCAAATCCTAGATTTTTTTTCTTTTTAGTTTAAGCTTTACACTTTAAAGAAACAAAACATTAATGGCACAAATAACATGAAGATCTCTTCTCTTTGAACAAAAGAAAATCCCCTGGACCACTCCCCTTGCCCACCTCTGCAGAGGTAACTGATGTCCTCTGTTTGGAGCACATCCTTCTAGAACGTTTGCAATGCGTGTAGCTATATTTATAGTCCTATAGAAAACATAAAGAATTACATGTACCCTAGAAAATGGTATCCTATTAAATTATGAAGTTTTTAAAATTTTAGTTTCATGACACCAAGAGGCACAAAGAGACAACTGCAGTGAACTCTGGTGTCCCCAGCTGCTACTACAAGAATTAGGACGTGACAAGTCTGACAGAAACCCCATCACCATGTCTGTTCCCTCCTCTCCAGCCCTTCCCTCCTCACATCCCCACAGTGACTTCACCCCAAAGCGAATCATTCCTATACATTGCTCCTGCCCATATGGGTGCCCACAAAGGGCAGCAATGCTTGCCCACGTTTTTAAACTTTACACAAATGGAATCACACTGCACGTCGCTTTCTGCAATTCTCTTTCCCCAGATGGAATCTCTAAATTTGTTTGCTGAGTTGCCAAATCACAGGCTTTTCTGATCCCAGCCATGGGCTGGGCTCCTGGAGCTGGGAGGGGGCCTGGCAGCTCGTGTACAGCCCTCCTTGAGCCTGCATCTCCAGCTCCTCACGTGCACACACGGTGGAGGCAGAGAGGAGGCGGCTGGAGCAATTATCTCTGGAAAGGCACACGGACTCCCGGGAGCTTGGCAAACACCCTGTCTGCAACAGACCGAATCCCACTGAGGTGTCCTGTCCCTGTCCTAGAGGAGAAGCCCAGTCCCTGGCCCCAGGACGGCTTTTGCAGGGGTCCATGACAGGCCGCTAAGACACCGCGGTTGCCGCTTCTCAAGGCCATTTGGAGCCCAGGCTAATGGAGACTTGGAAGCCATGGGCTGGCATCAGTCTCTCTCCCCCTGCTGTGCCAGGCTGGCCGAGGACAGCCCTGGTCCACGGAGCTGGCCAAGGCCAGGAAGGACACTCCCTGCAGATGCTCCCTCTGCATCTGGGCTGTGCTGGTAGGGGTGAGGAGGTGTGGGAGTCCGGCGTGCCTTGGTGTGTCCCTTCTGCAAGGCTGGGACTCTGTGTCCTGTTCACCAGAGGGCAAGAACCAGCAGGAGCAGAGGGTGCTGGGAACAGCCTCTGCCCTTCTGAGCTTCCACTCATCAGCCTGCAAGGGCCCCCAGTGGGATGGAGGGCGCGTGTGACCGTGAATGAGAGGTACCACCGGCCAAGGGCTTGGCCAAGGATGGACCAGTGACAGACCTTAAGCCAGAGCCGATGGGTCTGAGTGTGCCTTGGGGGTGTGGGCTCCCAGCCTCTCCCAATAGATGCTATACCCCCGCCCTGTTCCCCCACCCCCCAAGGTGCTGCTCCTTCTCAGCAGGCCAAGTAGCCTGATGGTCAAGGCCGGGAGCCACCTGTGCCACCAGCCACGTGATTGTGGGCAGGTAACCCATCTATGCCCTGAGGCTCACAGGACATGTCCCTCTACCTCTAGGTGAGGACTAAATGAGTTAACAGGTGCAAAGTGGTTAGACCGTGGCCTGACAGCCTACTCGCACTAGAAGTGTTAGCTAGTGTGGTTATTGTTCTCGAGCCAGCTGGGCTGCTGGGAAGTTCACTGAACTGAAATTCACTGGGCAGTGGAGTTAGAAGACCGGGCTAACACCTCCCCACTCCCCCACGCCCCCACGCTGAAATGAGAGCATCCGGTGCGTTCTAAGCCAACCTCACAGCTCCTCCCATCTCTCACCTTTCTGACTACTTTGACTAATATTTTTCTTAAATGTAAAAATAGTTTTTATTTAAAAGCTAATCTTTCTGTCACTGTGGTGCACAGTGTCCTCAGTGGTACACCACCGATAAACATTCAGATAAACAGGGTCGTGAAAGAAAAATTGTTCCCCCGAGGCCCTCTTGGCCTCAGGGCTCCGAGGGTCCCCAGCTGGGAAACCCCGTGCTGATGCTGGGGACACCAGGCAGGGGGAGCACAGGACGGGCGTCTGTGCAAGCGGTGGGAAAGGCCGTGCTCATGAGTGGAGTCAGGACAGACCGGGAATGTGTGTGGCAGTGTCTGGGGAAGGTCACAGGGCGGTTTGTGGTCACAGTGGGGTTGGAGACTGCCCCTTTCCCTTCCAGGAAGTCCTTCTGGCTTGTCTTGACGGGAGGGTTCTATGTGTGCATGTGCATGTGCGTGTGTGTGTGTGTGTGTGTCTGTCCGTCTGTCTGGATCTATCTTTGGTGACTGGCCCTGCTCCTTGGAATCAGAGTGGAAAGGCCTCAGGCCCGTATGAGGGGGACAGCAACCCTCCATGACCACATCAATGCCATAGCGTCTTCATGGGAATCTACAAAGCTGTACTGGGCCGTGTGTGTGGTTGGGGACCAGTAAGTGTGGCCACCCACTGCCCAACCCCTAATTCCTAGGATCATGAGAATTCCTTGACCACACTTAAGCAGCCCTAATCCACTTCCATCTTCAGCCACAGAATGCTGACTACTTGTTTTGGGCCAGGCCCAGTCTAGGCAGTGGGGGAGACTAAGGTGAGAGAAACGTGTCCTGCCTGGAGGAAGGGAAGAGGTTTTGAGGCTTGCGGTGACCAACCAACCCTCCCCCTGCCCAGCCGCCTTCCCTCTCGGCAATCACCCCTGTGTCCCCCTCAGTATCTGGGGCTCAGATGGGGCTGATGCTACTCCCAGGAACAGACATGGCACTCGAGCTCGGCCCATGAGAGGCAGGCCCAGACTTCACTGGCATTGTCGGGAGAGAGAAGCTCTGTACTTGAGCTCTAACTTAAACCTGAAAGATAGGAGCTGTACTTTCCATGGAGCCCCTTGAGAAGGAGGCCAGTGCAGGGGGAAGCCAAACTCAGAGCAGAAGAGAGACAGATCCAGTGTCAACTTGGGAGCCTCTGGATCCAGTCATACCTGAAGCTTTGAGGTCGTGTGAACAGATAATCCCATTTCCTTTAGGGCCTCTGTCACTTACAACCGGAAGTCCTAATATGTGTCCCTCCCAATAGTTATGATTCCGAGTGAATATTATAATATGGAGTGACTGTTTCAATGGAATTGTACACAGAATACAAGGTGGTATGGAAGAAGGAGGGCCAAGTTTCTGGAAAAGAGACATAGGAAGAAAAAAAATGGAAGATTTCCAGAAGGCAGGATATTGAAGCTGAGTCTAAAAGGAGGACCAGAAGCTCATGGGAAGGCACACATGCGGGGTGCCTGGGTGGCTCAGTGGGTTAAGCCTCTGCCTTCAGCTCAGGTCATGATCTCAGGATCCTGGGATGGAGCCCCGCATCGGGCTCTCTGCTTAGCAGGGAGCCTGCTTCCTCCTCTCTCTCTGCCTGCCTCTCTGTCTACTTGTGATCTCTATCTGTCAAATAAATAAATAAAATCTTAAAAAAAAAAAAAAAAGAAAGGCACACATGCAGATGGAACAGCAGATGGAAAGGCCTGGAGGTGAGAGGCACAATAATGAGGGCCAACTTACCTTCTCTCTGCCCCACAGACAGCATGGGGTGGGATGGGAGAGAAGAAATGCACTGGGGAGAGCTGTGGGTGAGGTATAATGGAGAGGCAGGGTCAAAGGCAACACCCAGGTTCCTAGCTTGGGCATTGGCTGGATGGTGGTGCCATTTACCTACAAGGGGACACAGGAGAAGGTGTAGGGCATAAGGAGAAAGATGACCTCACCCCGTTTGGATGTGTTGGGGCACAATGCCTTGGCAACACCAAGGGGAAACATCCAGAAGGCTATAAGAAATCTGGCTGGAGGCACAGCTCCAGGAGAGAGAGGTGGGGAAGGAGTGCGGGTGAAGGAGGAAAGCTAGGCAGAGCCCTGGGCATGTGGACATTTATGGGAAGAGAGCTGCTCGGCTCCCTGCCCACAGGTACGAGCTCCACGCCTTCCCATAACACATCTCTGTGCCAGCTCGCTTACTCGAAGCCTTGGGACTGGGCTGCGTTCCCTGGCCCCACCCCTCAGATCCTTCCTGGGGATCCACCATCTGCCCTGCCAGTGAGCTAGGCCCTGTCCCTGCCTCCCTAAGGACCTGACATAATGTCATGGCATTTCTTAGTAAAAAAGAATCCAAAAAAAAAAAAGAATCCAAGCTGAGCACTAAGCTTCATTCTCAAAGATGTTCATCATGGTGTTATTTACAACAACAATAAGCAAACTAAAACTCCAAACAAATATTAAGGCCCAACATGGGGGGCTGGCTATAAATACACGGTTCTGCATGTGCTGGGCTCCCATGTGGCCTTTAAAAGGGAGGTTTGCAAGCAATCATGTTGACAGTGTTGTTAGTTAGACAAAAAGTAGGTCATCAAATGTGTATTTGGTATAAAACCTGCAATGTGAGTGCAACACAACTAGAAACATGCCAATATGCCACTTTTTAAAAAAATTTTATTTATTTATTTTGACAGAGAGAGATCACAAGTAGGCAGAGAGGCAGGCAGAGAGAGAGGAAGGGAAGCAGGCTCCCCGCTGAGCAGAGAGCCCGATGCGGGGCTTGATCCCAGGACCCTGGGATCATGACCTGAGCCGAAGGCAGAGGCTTTAACCCACTGAGCCACCCAGGTGCCCCCCAATATGCCACTTTTAAGAGTCCCCACCTCTGAGTGGGGGAAGTCCTGGTCAACTTTATTTCCCTTTTCATTTTAATTGATTTTTCATTGTTTCTACAATGTGCTTAACCAGAATAAGGGGGGAAATACTGCATTCTGCAGGGGTTAGCACACAGGTTTGGAGTCGAATGTGGATTTGAATCCAGCTCCCCTGCTTGCCTCGGTTTTGGCACGTCCTACCTCCTCTCTTGGCCTGGTTTTCCCTCCAAGGATCTGGCCACGCCCCTCCCACAGGACTGTATGGGAACTGAATGAGTGAATTAGGTGCGTCCCAGGAACAGTGGGTGCCCAGGATAGGAATGGCATAGAGATGACCAGCATCCCCAGGGGTCATAAAATCAGGACACTGTGGGTGTGCCTCGTGGCTCCACTGGTTGAGCATCCAACTCAGGTCATGATCTCGGGGTCGGGGTCATGGGACAGAGCCCCGCGTGGGGTTCCGTGCTCAACAGGGAGTCTGCTTCAGGATTCTCTCTCTCCCTCTGCTCCTCCCCCTGCTCACTGGTACGCATGCTTTCTCTAAAATAAATAAATAAATCTTAAAAGAAAATCAGGACCCAGTGAAGGTGACCCTTGGGCACGATGTGCTGGGCTGCATGCCGGCCGCAGCCCTGAGTGGCTGGGTCCTACCGAGCTGAGCGCCTGAGGTGAGCCACAAGACCCCTTTCTGAGCCCTTGATAGAGTTTTCGCAGTTGCGTCATGGATGGCACCAGAGTGAGTCCTCTTGCAGCCTCTGACCCAGGCGTCCTCACCCTGCATTACCGATGGGGATGGAGGCTGGACACGAAGCCCGAGGTTGCCTCTAGAACCTCCCTACAAAACCTGTTCCTGGCCTCAGGGGCATGTGGGAACCCAGGCCTAGAGTCAGGCTCCACTGGGCTCCCAAGAGTAGGGGCAGCTGTCCGAGTTCTTCCTATAGGAGCCTCAGACCCGGAGGCCAGACTGGGCCTGTGGAGAGGACCATGAACAAGATGCTGACCCCAGGGAACCTGGGCCTTGCGGCCTCCTCTCCCCACACCTCCAGCTGGCTCTGGGCCTGAGTTTCCCTCTGCCAGTCACCTGCTTGCCCTTACCAGAGAGGGGATTCTCTAGGCCAGCGTGGGCTGATCTGGCTGCTGACCTGGGCTGCCAAGGGGGCCCAGGTGGGAAGGTTGGGGTCCTGAGTCACCACCTGCAGAGAGACACGACCCATCTGGCCTGATGAAGGCTGTCCCCAGGGCAAACTGGGGTGATACAGGCTGGGGGCACAGTGGGCATGGACTCTGCTCTCAGATCTCAGTTCAGGTTGAAGCCTTCTGCTTACCTGCCGTGTGACCTTGGGCAAGTGACTGCCTATCTCTGTGCCTCGGTTCCTACCCCAGAAAACAGGAAAAGCAAATCCTTCTGCTCTGGCTTCCCATGGCCCTCAGACTAGAATCCACATGTCTGGCCTGACATCATGACTCTGCCACTCTCATTCACACGTTGACATTCATCCCTTCGGCCACTCTGTTCTGCGCCAGGCTTGCTCCTGCCTTAGACCCTTTGCACATGCTGTTCCCTTCATCAGACCTCCCTTTACCTTCCCACCCACCCAGATCTCTGAAGGGCTCATTCTCTAGATCTCAGCTCAGAGATCACCTCTCTGGGAGGCATTTCCTGAGCATCCTTGTTGAAATGTTCCCCACATGGCCCCCACCCCCTATGCCCATTATATTTCATCCAGAGCATTTAAACTCATCCTATTCAGTTGTTTTTTCTTTTTCAACAACTGTCTGCCCTCCAGAGAGTGTTGGGTCTCCAGTGGCAGGATCACGACCTGTGACTCGGTCATCACAGCCTCTCCCAGGGCACTGATGGGATCTGGCATACAGTAGGTGCCTAATAAATGTTCGCCAACTGAAAGAATAAATGGATGGTCTCCAGCCACACTACCTGGCTCATGCCCACTGGATCAGAGGAAACATGGGTACCAGCCTGTAGCTTCTCATTATTCCCACACGCCTCAACCTTTGCGGGCTTGGTAAAAATCCCAGCCCAGACGAACGTTCTTCCCACAGTCTAAATCTGCACGGGGTAATTACTTGCGCATCCGCGCTAATAATAGGTCTTATGATTATAGTTTATTTGCTGCGATTTTAGTTAATGGACCGGATGGAATATTTGCATGTGGAAAGTTCCCCAGTTATTTCGGGGAGCTCCCAAACTCGCCGTTCAGAGGAGAAAAGGCTCTTGGTGCACAGAGAGCCCTAAGGGCAGGTGGGAGACCTGGAGGCGAGCCCTTCACCTCTCTGTCTCCATCTCATCTGTAAAATGGAGTAACAACATCTGCCTTGCAAGGAAGGAGTCCATGGACCAATACCAAATCTCCATTGCCATGAACCCTGCACCATGGGCTAGCGCTTGCTTTCAGTGGATTTTTTTTTTTAACTTGAATGAGTTTCAAAGGGAAATTTTCTTTCCCTGCCCTAAGTGGAAAACAGGATCGTTGGTCTGAAACGTATCTCATGGAAGAGCGCCCCTGAGGTTTTGTAACACATTGATGGATTTGTGGGTTCAGTGTCTGTCTCGCCCACCGGATCGCTGGCTCTTCTATCTGTCCTCTAAACGGCGGGTTCCCCAGGGGCACAGCGTAGATGCTCATTGAGTCAGTGGTGAATGAACTAGCAGGAGAACTGAAGGGTCCAAAGGAGCTGGCCATCCATGCATCTTTTCATTCTCTGCCTGTTGTATGAGTACCTACTATGTGCTGGCACCTACCCTGGGAGGTCAGCAGTAAACCAGATGATGTCTTTTCGGTTCCTCACTCCTTCTCAGTCTCCTTGCCTGGCTCCTTCTTGTCCCCTTGTCCCTGGTCACTTATTGTCCACACTCACCCCCCGGTGATCTCCTCCAGCCTCCTGGCTTTGTAAACCACCCAGATGTTGACCATGCCCGTGTTTATATTTCTAACCTTGACCTGTCTGCTAATGGCCAACGTAAGGTCCAGGAAGGGCTTTTTGGACAGTGTAAGATCGGCATCGCCCTCTCACTTGAAACTTGCCCCTCCTGCTGCCTCATTCTCTTGGCAAGGCGACTTCACCCTGCCACTTGCTCTTTCCGTCTCACACCCCACACCTCTCCTTCCGCTCCTCCCTCCACTCCCTGCTCTGGCTTCTCTGCACCTCTATAGCCCACCCTGGTCTTGGCCATCTTCTGCACCCTGGATGACCGAAGAAGCCCCCTTGTTCCCTAATTCTGGCCTGGCTCTCGACAGCCTATCTGCAGATAGCAGCCAGACTTGATCCTTTGGTTAAAAGTAAGCAAGTAAGTCACTATTCAGCTCAGCACCCTCCAGGACTCCCACCTCACTCAGAGTAAATACTTAAGTCCTCGCAATGACCCATAAGGCCCCGATCATCCCCCTAACTTGTCTTCTGTCCCTCTCCCCTTTGCTCACTTTGCCCCAGGTGCAATGGCCTCTTCTTTCTTCCAGCCTGTGAGGCCTTCTCCTGCCCCAGGGCTTTTGCATGTGCTGTGGTTTTTTGCTCAGGGGGATATTAAATGTATTTAACATCAGGTGCAGACTCTCACCTCTCAGAAACACCTCCTGCTATGGTAAGTATTAACCCCTTCGTTGTAAGTCCTGGGGATATGTGAGGGGGCCAGGAGTGGGGCTGGACATTGTGGCAGCAGCTATGGGGCCATTCTGGGGGCTCAGGCAGTGGCCTTCAACTTACTGGAATGAAAATCTTTCCATATTCTAACATCAGCTCTGAGTCGGCCTGGCCGCCTCCTCTCCCAGCCTCCTACTTACAGCTTTATCTTCTCCACGCCTTTGCTCAGGGTCCCCTCCTCAGTGAGGTCCTGCCCGATCCCCTCCCCACGACACAGTCAGATCCCATTCATGCCTTTTCTCCTTAGCGCTGTCACCATGAAAACTCTGCCTTGCCCCAGAGCGGAAACAACCCAAGCACCCAACAATGGATGAATGGATAAACGAACACAGTCTGTCATACAAATGGAATATTATGTGGCCATAAAAAGGAAGGAAATCTGACACAGGCTACGATGTCGCTGACACTGGAAAACATTGTGCTGAGACATCAGCCACAGAAGACCACAGGTTGTATGCTTCTCCTTATACAAAATGTCTGGAATAAGCAAATCCCTCGGGGCAGAGGAGATCAGTGACTGTCAGGAGCCTGGAATCTGGGGGGTGTGGTGTGTGGGGAGTGAATTCACAGGGACAGGGTTTCTATTTGGGGGTGAGGAAGAGGTCCTAAGATTTTTTTTAAAGAATTTATTTATTTATTTGACAGATAGAGATCACAAGTAGGCAGAGAGGCAGAGAGAGAGGAGAAAGCAGGCTCCCTGCCGAGCAGAGAGCCCGATGCGGGGCTCGATCCCAGGACCCCTGAGATCATGACCTGAGCCGAAGGCAGAGGCTTCAACCCACTGAGCCACCCAGGTACCCCGAGGAAGACGTTCTAAAGTCAATTGTGGTGATGGTCATGCAACTGAGTGACTATACTATAAGCCACTGAATTGTACACCTTAACGATAATCACGTATTTTCAGTTACGTGTTCTAGTTTTTGGTCGCTCCCCTCCTGTGTTAGCTCTGGGAAGATAAGGTTTCTATCTGTTTTGTTGACTGCTATATTCCCGGTGCTTGGAATCCCCGCTCAAGGCACAGCTCCGCAGTGAGCCCCAGGGCTCAGACAAATTCCCCATGCTGTCCCTCTCTGTGTCTGCATCTGTCCCCGCTGCTCGCTGGGAGCCTCTCCATAGGACATATCTATGAGGGTAGGTCCTGGCACACACCCCAGGTCTTTCCTCTTCTGACCCACACCTCCTCCTCGTACCACTGCCCGGGGCTCCTTTGCTCCACACACATTTTCTGGGCACGCCTGTGTGTCCTGGGCATTTGGCCAGGTATGAAGGGGGACACACTGGAGGGCCTCACACCTTCTGACTGGTAGGGGCTGACCGGAGACCTCCGATCTGGAGCCCGGGGTCCATGAGGCTCACACCCCCCAGTGCTTGCTTGACCAAGGACATCAAGGGCAAAAGAAGGGCTGGGATTGCACCCACCCATCCCCCTGGCCACATTGACCCAAAATGCCCAGCTCCAAGGGCAACACGTGGGACCACACTGTTCTTCTGCTTCTCGTGGCCCAAGTTCCTATCTCCCGTGCTGGATTCCTACTGGCTTCCCCCAGAGTGGTTTTCACGTATGCTGTAGCTAAGGAGGCATGGCAGGACGATGATCCATGTAGGAGGGAAATCAAGGGTGCTCCCCCCTGCCTGCATGAGTGACCCAGATGAGGACATTGGGTAGGGAAGGGGGATCCTGCTGACCCACACCAGCCAGGATCCAAGTGGGTTTCTTGAATTGCTCTTCAGATATTGCTTCCAGGGGCTGCCGAGGGCTGGTTTTGATGCCTGGATGCCGCTATTTTTGTTCACATTTGCTCTTTAAGCATGTCCCTGCCTAGTACATTTGCAGGATTCCAAAGCACCAGATGCAAAAGGTTCAGGGCGGAAGTCTAGTCCCCGCCTCTAGTCTGCCCTTCTCAGCTCCATGGCTCCCATTCATAAAGGCAATAGCTGCTCTTGGGTTTTCTGGAGGTTTCCTGGGCAGGAATTGCTTTGTTTTTCCAGAAATAAGCAAATATGGGGCAAAGACTCTGAACAGATATTCTCCAAAGACAATGTACAAATGGCCAATAAGCACCCGAGGAGATGTTCGGTATCATCTGTCGTTAGGAAAACGCAAATCCAAACCACCAGGAGAAACTACTCCTTACACCCTAGGACAGCTGAAATAAAAAACACACAGTACCGAGTGCTGGGAAGAAGCCCTCCCACACTGCAGGTGGGACTGTGAATGGGGCAGCAAACAGTCCGGCGGCGGCACCTTGAGATGTTAAACGTGGAGAAACCACAGGACCCAGTCATTCTGCTCCGAGGTAGGTACGCACGAGGTCTGGAAGCACGTGTCTACACAAAACCCCTCCACGAATGTTCACAGCAGAGTTGCCCAGAATAGCCAAAGGGTGGAAAGACCCAGGTGTCCACTGCTGATGAGTGGATAAATAAAATGGGTTTGGGGCTCCTGGGTGGCTCAGTCCGGTTAAGTGTCTGCCTTCGGCTCAGGTCATGATCTGCTGGGCTCTCTGCTCGGCAGGGAGCCTGCTTCTCCCTCTGCTGTTCCCCCCAGTTCGTGCTCTCTCACTTTCTCAAATAAATGAATAAAATCTTTTTTTTAAAAGGATTTGATAGATAGCACACAGGAGAGAGCAGCAGAGCGGGAGGGAGAAGCAGGCTCCCCGAAGAGCAGGGAGCCCGACCACAGGACTTGATCTCAGGACCCTGGGATCATGACCTGAGCCAAGTCATATAAGGCAGATGCTTAACCAACTGAGCCACTCAGGTGCTGTACAGGGTTGACTCCTGAACAATGCCGGGGTTAGGGACTCTGATCTCCATGCAGTTGAAAATCTACATGTAAGTTTCGACTCCCCCAGAACTTAACGACTAATATCCTACCATTGACTGGAAGCCTCACCAACAACCTAAACAGTCAATTACTACATATGTTGCATCTATGACACACTATATTCTTCCAGTAAAGCTAGAGAAAAAAAACTGAGAAAATGATAGGAAGAGAAAATATGTTTGTGGTCCTGTCCTGTACAAAGTCTACATGTAAGTGAGCCACCCAGTTCAAAGCCATGTTGTTCAAGGTCAGCTGCACTACTGCCTATCAAGTGCATGACAGCATTGTGTCTAAAGAACAATGTACGTGCCTTCGTTTAAAAATACCCTGTTGCTAGAAAATTCTAACCATCATCTGAGCTTTCAGCCAGTCTGAATCCTTCTGCTGGTGCAGGGGGTTGTCTCAATGTTGACGGCTGCTGACCGGTCAGGGTGCTGGTTGCTGACGGCTGGGGTGGCTGCGGCAGTTCCTTAAAATAAGACAACAATGAAATTTGCCGCATCGACAGACTCTTCCTTCGTGACTGATTTCTCTGTACCACGAGATGTTGTTTGATAACATTTGAGCGCCGGTAGAATTTCTTTCAGAATTGGGAGTCCATCCTCTCAAACCCTGCCACTGTTCCATCAACAGAGTTTATGTGATATTCTAAATCTCTTGTCGTCATTTCAACAGTCTTTGCAGCATCTCCATCAGGAGTAGATCTCATCTCAAAAACCACTTTCTTGACTCAACCATAAGCAGCAACTCCTCGGGGCGCCTGGGTGGCTCAGTGGGTTAAAGCCTCTGCCTTTGGTTCAGGTCATGATCCCAGGGTCCTGGGATCGAGCCCCGCATGGGGCTCCCTGCTCTGTGGGAGGCCTGCTTCTCCCTCTCCCACTCCCCCTGCTTGTTTCCTGTTTCCCTGTCTCTCTTTCTGTAAATTAAATAGAATCTTAAAAAAAAAAAAAAAAGAAGCGACTCCTCATCCCTTCAGGTTTGATCATGAGATCAGAGCAAGTCAGTCCTATCTGCAGGCTCCGCTGCTAGCCCTAGTTCTCTTCCTATTTCCACGACATCTGCAGTCACCTCCTCCCTGGAGGTCTTGAACCACCCTCAAAGCCATCCATATGGGCTGGAATCAGCTTCTTCCAAATTCCTGTTCATAGTGATATTTTGACCTCTTCCCACACATGTTCTTAATGGCATCTAGAATGGTGAATCCTTCCAGAAGGTTTTCAATTGACTTTGCCCAGCTCCACCAGAGGAATCACTATCTAATGGCAGCTACAGCCTTATGAAATGCATTTCTTAAGCAATAAGCCTCGAAATCAAAATGACTCTTTGATCCACAAAGTACAGAACGGATGCTGTGTTAGCAGGCATGAAAACAACATTCATCTCATCGTCTCTCTCCATCGGAGCTCTTGGGTGACCAGGTACATGCCAGCGAGCAGTCATATTTTGAAAGAATCTTCTCTGAGCAGCGGGTCTCAACAGTGGGCTTCAAACATTCAGTAGACCATTTTATAAACAGATGTGCTGTCATTCGGGCCTTGTTGTTCCATTTATAAAGCACAGGCAGAGCAGATTTAGCCTAATTCTTAAGGGCCCTAGGATTTTCCGCATGGTAAATGAGCATGGATTCAACTTACCGTCATTAAGCTGCATTAGATCCTGACAGACAAGAGTACAGTCAAGAGAGTCAGGTACAGACAAGAGAGTCAGTCTGTCCTTTGAAGCTCTGAAGCCAGGCACTGACTTCTCTCTGGCTCTGAGAGTCCTCGATGGCCTCTTCTCCCACTAGAAGGCTGCTTCATCTGCATTCGAAATCTGTCGTTTAGGGCGGCCACCTTCATTTATGATCTCAGCAAGATCTGGACGACGTGCTGCAGCTTCTGCACCAACAATGGCTGCTTCACTTGCTCTTTTATGTCACGGAGACGGCTTCTCTCCTTCACCCTCATGAACCACCTCTGCCAGCTTCACACTGCTCTTCTGCAGCTTCCGCACCTCGCTCAGCCTTCACAGGATGACGGGGAGAGGGCCTTGCTCTCCATGAGACTCTGGCTTAAGGGAATGCTGTGGTGGTCTGATCTTTCATCCAGAACACTGAGACCTTCTCCATATCACGGATGAGGTTATCGGCTTCCTTATCATTTGTATTCACTGGAGGAGCACTTTTCATTTCCTTCGAGAACTTTTCCTTTGCCTTCACAACTAGCTTTTGGTCTGTCTCAGTTTTCGACCTGCCTTCCTCGCTAAGCTGAATAATTTCTAGCTTTTGATGTAAAGTGAGAGACGTGACTCTGTTTCACCCGAACAGTGAGAGGCCATTGTAGGGTTATTAGTTGGCCTGATTTCAATATGATTGTGTGTCAGGGAACAGGGAAGCCTGAGGAGAGGAAGAGGGACAGGGGGAAGAGCTGGTCAGTGGAGCAGTCAGGTCACGCACATTTATCGATTAAATTCTCCATCTGACACGGACATGGTTCGTGACACTGCAAAAAACAGTTACAACGGTAACATCGAAGATCACAGGTCACAGGTCACCATAACCAATACAGTAATAATGAAAAAGTCTGAAACATTGCAAGAATTGCCAAAATGTGATACCGAGATCCAAAATGAGCAAATGTTATAGGAGAAATGATGCTCCCAGACTTGCTTGAAGCAGGATTGCCA
>RCUC01124089.1:0-28057 GCA_003697995.1 Taxidea taxus jeffersonii
GGGGCTGGAGATAGGGGGGAATTGGGGAGTTGTTGATCAACTGGTATAGGGTTTGACTTTTGCAAGTTGAAAAAGTTCTAGAGATCTGTACAACATTGTGCCTAGGGTTAACAATATGGCATTAAGCACTTGAAATTTATTAAGAGGGTAGATCTCATGTTGTGTTCTTACCATCATAAAAAAGAAATAAAAAACCCCAAGAAGCAAATAGAGGAAGATAAACAAAACCAAAAATAAGGAAAAAAAAATAATAACACCCCCGCCCCCCGCCCCAAAAAAGCTCAGCTTACACGTGTTGTAGAGCTCTCCGAGATCACTGGGGAAACACACGCCAACCATACAAGCTAGTTTACTCATGTTCTTTCAGACAAGGGAGAGAACTGCTAAGAACAAAGGCTCAATGCTGGTTTGAAGGACAATTTCCAGAAAGGTTTTTATCGACCTAGGATTGGAATTATGTTTAGAGCTTGGGTGATTTGAGGATGGAATTTAACAATTTGGGATCAGGAGAGGAGGCAGGTTGCAGTTACTTTCAGTTGTTTCTGGGGCATAGAATGGGGTTTTCAAAGCAATTTGTTCATGGGAACTTTTATGGCTTTAGCTTTTTTTTCCTCCCAGAGCAGTGGGTGGTAGTGGGGGCTAGGTCTTGCTTTTTTGTCATTTTAGTAAATTTCCATGTTTAGTTTTCTAAGTTCAGATCTCATTTCTCAATCTTTAATTCTCACAAGAAACCATAACAACAGACTATTTTAATCTTTTGTGTCTTAAAAAAAACCCCACACTTACATATCATCTATAGAATAAGTGCATGTTAAGTCCATCTCATACTCTGCTTTGACTGGTTTTATTTAATCTGGGATTATCAGTGACCTCTATTCCTCTTCATTCACCCTTTTTTGATATGGATTTTACTGAATGTTGGAATTTCTAGAACAATCCCCTGGCCACTGTATTCATGGAGTTTCTGATTTTACAGATTTTAATTATATTATCTTGTCTGACTTTGTGGTAAAATAAAAACAAACATAAGAGAATTCCCGGTCTTCTTATAAGGCAGTTGTCAATCCCTTTATTATTCACCTCTACCTGTCCCTGGACCTTAAAGGGAGTGGGATATTAATTGATATATTTCCCTAGCTGCTTTATGGCAAAATGTACCAGTTATCTCTGTGACTTGAGAAATGACTGTAAATGTTGCCTCTGTTTTGTAGTACTGATGGTCTGACCAAGGAAATTAGCAGCTAAAACAGTGTTCAATATCTAATATGGGATAAAGCCAAGAATTAGGTAGAAAAGCTTGCAAAAACAGATTAGGTTGCAATCTGAAAGCCCACACACCCAGCTGGGCAAAGAAATATTAATGGTGTACTGAAATGTGATTTCTGACATTTCTTTTAGTCTCTGAGCTGAGCAATGAAAACACGATCCTCTTTGAGCTATAGTAAACTCCAAAATATGAAAAGAGATGTGGTCTTTTTATTACCACTATATCATTAGCTTGCATTAATAGCTGTAATTAGTCAGAGCCAGACTATCAGCTGCTATTGAAATATATGGAGCTAATTAGACATGAGATATGTTACTGGAGCAAGACTGGGAGACTGAAAATTTACACAAATGAGGCCTTCTGAAATGACAAACACAGTCATAATAATATTTCTGGAGTAAAATAAAAACAAGACCAAAGAGAGAATGAAATCAATCAGGTAGGCAGAAATCCTACTTTTCCTACATGCAGAGTAGAGAAAAGATGCCACAGGCAGGGTGAGGGGCATGGGGGGGGGGGGATATAAGGACAGGAAGGATCCACAGACAGGAGACCATAAGATCTGGGCATTGTGGGGAGCCTTCAAAGGAGCGATCATTCTTTCCTAGCACCAGGATCTAGGGGGTACCCAGTTGTCCTTCTTATTGCTATCTGCTACATGTATAAGGATAGTCTTTGCACTATTATTTATTTCTGGAAATAATTTTAAGGCCCCCAAATAATTAATTAGAAAAACTACATTTGGTGTCTCCACATGGCAAAATGCTAGGCAGGAATTTTAAAAAGTATTTATCTAAGAAAACATGTATGATGTTTTATGTCATTGAAAAATGGGTTTTGAAATCTTAGAGAAAGTGTCATTTCATTTATTCACCTATATGTATGTCTCTGCATAGGAAAAACATATATAAGTAAAATATAAAAATAAAAAACATATGCAAATAAAAACAACATATATAAATTAATATTTAACACTGGTTATCATTGGGTGGTGACATACTATAAGATTTTTGTCTTTATTTCAACTCTTGATTTTTCCATTTCTAAAGATTTTTTTGCTTCAAGTATGTATTAATCCCATAAGTAGGAAAATAGGTAGTGAATATTATTTAGAAAAGAAAAATTAAATATGAAAACCAAAACCATAAAAGAACTAGAAGAAAACACAGGTGAATATTTATCTCATCCCTAGCAAAGAGCTTTCGATGAGTAAATACAAAGAAAGAGCCTACAATTTTCAAAGCCAGAGATATCTGCCATTATAACAATTTTTTCCATTATAATAATTTTTGTATGGTAAGAAAATTAGCTAAATTTAAGTTAGAGGAAATAAATTGGAAAAATATTTGCAAGTGTAAAAGTAGGAATAGACTAGGTTATGCTGAAGTAACAAATAGTCCCCAACTATCAAGAACTCAACATAACAGTTTATTTTTTGGTCATGTCATATGACCACTGTGGAGCAGTAAGAGGGTCCTACCAACTGTAGCCACTGAGAGATCCAGACTAGTGTAGGTTCCTATATAATTAATAAAATTTAAAAATATGTTATTAAAATCTAGCTCTGGGAAATAGCTTAGTTCTGGTGTTTGAATACCTCATTGGGAGAGTAGTATTTAATTGCAGATTTTATGGAAAACTCTACTGGCATATAGAAATCTAAATACACAATAATGGTTATTAAGAATGAATGTTGAATCCAAATGCTACAATAATATATATTCACTAAAAATAATATTTTGGAAGATTGTGTGGAAATAAGGGAATGCAGTCCCAATGTATTCTCTAGAATCAGTGGTTTACAGTGTATCAGATACAGAGTATATGATTCTCAGTAATTAATTTGCATAGAGATACAATCTGTATAGAGAAATGATTAGGGTGAAACACAACAACATATTTTTAATGGTAAATATTTCTCAATGAGTAATTACAGGTGATTTCTAGTTTCATCTGGCAGTTTTCTATATTTTCAAAGATGTTGCCAATGAGTATTATTTGGGAAGGAAAGGATTGGCAGGAGCCCTGAATTCGTTCTTTTACTTTATGGAGGGGGGACTGGGGAAACAGAAAGATGGCTTGGTTAAGTCCCTTGTGAATGTTTTACAAACAGTAAAAGAATCTGTGACACACTTTTAGCGAGAGGTACCTGGTCTGTCTAGAATTGCTTGTACTAAATTAACCAAGAATCTATGGGTTTCGGTGGAAGGCATCACAAAAGCTATGTATACTTCTCAAAGTATAAAATAGAGATGTTTCCTGACTGTATCATAAGTATAAATGTTACCTGTACCCTTCACATAAAGCCCTGTATGCTTAATCTGAACTGGAACAAGAAAGAACCTTGGCCATGGGTTGGAAGTTTTGGACTTTTCCATGCCCTGTCTATGCGTTGTGATTACTTGAACTCATGAAGTTATTATTAAGACTCAAAACTGCATAAGATCTCTGGTTCTTATGAATCTAATTCAAGGATATGGTCCTTTATGTTGGCTCAGATTATATTCACTACAAGAAAAGAACATTTAGGGTGCCTGGGTAGCTTAGTTGATTAAGAAAAAAATGTTTAAAGAACAACAAAACAGGTTACAAAACTCATAAGAACAGAAAGTGCATGCTAAATTCAAGAAAATATAATCACTGTAATGACTTATTTATTACTTGGCTTTCAAATCTATAAATGGTTTGGAGGGGCAAGATTTTTTTTTTTAAGATTTTATTTATCTATTTGAGATTGAGACTGAGAGAGAAAGACACACACACACACACACACACACACAAACACACACACAGGGCACAAGCAAGAAGGAGGGGCAGAAGGAGAAGCAGACTCCCTGCTGTGCAAGGAGCCCAATGCAGGACTCTACCCAAGAACCCTGAAATCATGACCTGAGCTGAAGGCACATGCATAAATGACTGAGCCACCTAGGTGTCCCTGGAGGGTCAAGATTGAATGCAATGTTCACTAGAAGGCTCTTTGACAGTTGTGTGACCACTAGTAACACCATCGTAATCTATGTGTAATCAAATACAGGGCCTTAGTTGGTTGGTTGGCTGCACAGAACGCTGGTCCCAGTGAGAACAGTTCTTTTCTGCCTTCAGCTGGAATGGTATTTGACATTCATGATGAATAAGTCAACTCTGGCAGGAGTTGAGAGATAAAATTGTATATTGGGTTCTGAGGTTAAGGTGCATGGGATTGAAATCTGGGTACAAAATTTACCAGTCATATGACTGAAAATTCAGTGGCCTTTTTCAAGACTGAAGTTATTCATTTGTAAATTAGAGATAATTGTATCCCTTTCCTCAGGCATGAGAAGTAAAAGTATATGGAGGCTAGCATTATGCCAGGACCAAAGGAGGTGTAGCTATTAATTACTTTAATGAATGCAATATTTCCTAAAAGCTTAGTTAATTACTTTCTTGCCCTCACTGAGACAGGGTCTTCATAAAGCCTTCTATGTTCCTCCATACCTTTGGTACATAGTTTTTTTCATGACTAGTTGGAAGCCTGTAGGTTAGAGTCTAAGTAAACAAAAGAAAGCACACTCCCTTGTGGAGCTTTGAAGAGTAAAGCAAATAGAAAGACATTTGTATTGATTGGACTTTGGATTCCAAGGATGTGACCCCAGAGAGTTTAGACCCATACTGGGATAACAGCTACGGAATTTGAATATTTTCTGATTTTAACCTGTGTAATAATCATTTCATCATCATTTCCTGCTTCCAGAAAGCTTTGTAATATCAAGCAACATCCTAAGCTCCCAACTGAGCCATTCAAATGGCATCGCTAAGCCGGTACATGATCATTGTCACCAAGGGAAACTGCTCTATTTCCCTGTCAGCTCCATGACTTTATTTAGCACCTGCTTGTCAGAGCCAATGGGATTCCATGGCTCTGACTCTGACTGCCAGCCTAAGACTGACATTTTCTATTTCATCAAATCCTTTGGTAGTTACAGAAATAAAAACTCTTTATGATTTCCATCTAAAGAGTTTTCTCCTATCTTGTGGAGATGCTCGTGTTTCATGAGTTAACAGAAGAAGGTAAACCTAGTTCTCATGCATGCCCAGGACAGAGAACTGTGATTGGGTCCAGCTTTGCTTGACACATGCAGAATAACCCCCTTTCTTCCCACCGGAGCCCTGTGCTCAACTGCAGCCAGAGCCCTTACTGCATTCTGTGTGGATGTCACGGAACTCTGAGCGTTCAACGGTAATGACTCTGAAGTCACATTTCTTTTCAATGGATTCATCTCCTGAAATTCATCTTTCTAATTTCTGCTGTTCTGAATCCCAGCAGAGTTATGATGAGTTTAAGTGTTCATCAATTAATGTCAAAACTCCATGTAACACCTTCAGAACTGCCTTTGACAACCACTAGAATATGAAATGAATTCGCTAATGATCAGTTCTTGAGCAGCAAGAGTCCTAGGAATTTGTGATGATGGGACATTTAGGCTCAGTTCATAAAATATGCATGGGTTTTTTAAAATGGGGATTAAAAAAATTGTGAGCACAGACTAAAATGAGGGCACAAAGAAGAGTCACGTGATACCAGGGTGCTGGAACTGTATTTTTTCAAATTTAGAAATTTCCTGTTCTTTTGGTTAACTACAGTTTACCCTGCCACTTGTTAGAAAAAATCACAGGCCTCTCCGAAATCTCAGCTCTTCCCAAGTCGTATTCTGTTAGTATTTATTTTATTGTTATGTAGAAAACCTGGGCATTTCTGCAACTTGTAAGTGCTTCAGATCAATTCTATATTGATGATTTTCAACAGAATGGGCTTCCTTTCCTCTGGGGACAAAACAGTAATGCACGTGTGTTCTTGTGTAAATTCTCACGTGCTCCATTCCTGCTTTATTACACCCACAGCATGAGCTGAATGGGCCTTGCAGATACCAGTTTGGGCCCAACTCACTCAAGGGAGGTTTCCAGCTCCTCATACGGAGTATCTGGGGCTCGAATGCAAGACAGACGGCATGGCTCTTTGTCTCTTCTGCATGGCAAGGGCACAATCTTTTTTAGTTTTGATTTTGTTTTTGGTTTTTCATATGAGAAACCTTTACTTTTATTTTGATACACAGGTGAATGCATTGCTGTTGGTCTAGACCATGCATATGTGCAAATTTAAGAAATATCAGCCACAGGGATGCCTGGGTAGCTTAATCAGTTAAGCACCCGACTCTTACTCTTAGCTCAGGTCTTGATCTCAGTGTCATGAGTTCAAGCCCCATGTTGCCCTCTGCGCTGGGCATGGAGACTACTTAAAAAGTGCTGACAACAGGTTTTTACATTTTTTTCCCAATGAATTCCCCCAGCGGCGGTATCAGCATATCCTCACTGACATCATCTTCAGACATCTCATCCATTGTTTCACGCCGTCTGGCTAGGGACCCTAGGGTTGCACACAGTCCTCAGTGTGCTGGGGGATGCCCTCTGCCTGTCTTTACAGTCTCCTTCCACCCCAAACTCTTAATTCTAGACACTAAGATTAGGGTGAGCTTTCTGAGCAAGGTGTGCTCTTTCTTTCGCAAGGTGTTCTGTCCACCTGGAATGCCATTTACTCATTGTCACCTGAAAGACTCCTCTTTAGTGTTAGGCAAAGTCAAGTTCTTTCTCCCCTATGCTCCTGTAGCATTTAACACTCCTTTACAGCCTTAATCGCATTGGTTGAAGTTGTTTCCACATCTGACTGTTGTATCAGTTAATCCTTGGCACCTAGGAATGGAGCCAGCATACTGACAACCTAATCCTTCTTTGGGAAGTGAGTGAGGGCACTGCTGAAGGACAGGACTGAGAGCTGGTGTTCTCCAGTCCTTGTCCCCCCGCTGCCCTCTCCAGGGCAAACTGGGTTCTCATGGAACTAAATTCACATCTACGGTGTCCTATGGTGGGAAGAGAATTTAGAATTTCACAGATTATTTTGTGTTTGCGAGTCCCAGCAGAATTTATTTGCTTGTGCCAGCTAGAGCCAGTAATATGTGCTTGGTTGGGTAGTTAGTTGGTATGCAATTTGATTTCAGATTAACTTGAGGATCCTCCTGTCCTTATATCCCCTCTCTCCCCTCCCTGGTAACAAATGCCTAAAATGTCTCCTCCTACTGGCAAACTCCACTGGATATAGTCACTAATTTCCCAAAATGCATTGCATAGGGTGTGTCGCTTGAGTAGCTTCCTGAGTAAGGGACTCTGTGCACAAACTCACTTTGGGGGCTGTGCCCCACGGTACCAGCCCAGGTCAGTTCAGGTCTTCCAGGAAGCAGATGCCAAAATGGGATTAGAAATGCGAGAGATTTATTAAGAAAGCACCTGAAGAATAAAAGCAAAGAAGTTGGCACAGGCAGGAGCACAGAGGGAGAAGGAAGGAGGATTAGGCAGGAAGAGTCTCAGGCTGTGGAGCAGGGCTAGGAAAGTTTCAGTGAGCACAGGGTCTCTCGAGCTGAAGTCACCTGCTGGAGGAGTTCCATGTCCCACGGGAATGGGCTTCCTCTGGGACCCACACAGTTCCTTGCCAGAGAGAAAATGTGATGTCTACATCAACTCAGAGGGGGATCCAGAGGGTGGGCAGCTGGAGCCATCAGCCAACTTTGTTCCCTGCAGCAGGATGTCCGAGAGGTGTATTTTCATGCCTGTCACCCAGGTTTTAATCTAAAGATACTTGGTATGTATCATTTCACTTAACCTTAATAACAAACCCATCTAAGAGGTAAATTATATTATTATCTCCATTTTATAAAGCATAAGAATCCTGGTAACTTGCCCAGATCTGGGATTGGAACCTAACTGATCCGGGCCCAGATACTGGGAGCGTTACCCACTGCATTATCTTGCCTCATCCCTTGCCAGCATACCACCATATCCACTTCTTATTTCAGTGTCCACAACCACAATCGAGGTTCTGAGAAAGTCCTGCAGTAAACATATATGTTTACATTTGTTTAGTCCAGTGCTTTCCACATTTACTTGCCTATGGAACCCATAATTCATAGTACCAATGTTCTCTAGAAAATAGATTCAGTGTTAAATGATTGGCAATAAATTCTTTCCAAAAAGCAAGGTTCTTTGGGAATTGAAGGAGATATCACAAAACTAAGCTCCTGGGTGGGCAGAGATAAGTTGTCATGAAGGCAAAGGGAGCAGAAGAGCAAGGTTCAGTGGCAGAGTTTGGGCCTCGGTTTCTCTGCTTTCTGAAGGAGTGACTTGGTTTGCTAACCCCTTAGCCTGACAGTGCCAACTTCCCAGTGTTGTTATTCAAATTAAGTACAAATTTATATAAAGGTACTTATCTCAGTGCCTGCCACATAACAGCGGCCATCAAATATGAATTTCCTTTCTTAGTTTTCCCTCACAGAAGGACTAACTACACTTACTTTACCCTTGAGCTGAGGGCTGGTTCTCTCAGAGATAGTGTGCCTGCCTATGTTTCCTTGCCTCAGGATACTTACTGAGAAAATTAATTGGAAACAGAATTTTCAGTTGAGAAAGGAAGTAGGGGAAAATGCTGTGGATTTGAGGGAATAGTCATATTTGGATTTTGATTAAAATCTAGGAGGATGTGTCTTTAACATCTCTTGGAGAACAAAAGATCTTAGAAGATTAGTTGTATTCCCGATTGCTTTCCTCATATCATAAAGATAAGAGTTGAGTACTGGGAATGAAAAGGGGGAAAGGTAGAGGAACAATTAGCTCTGGAAGGCAGATGAGCAGAGACAGGCTGCTGTAATTGCCTTGCTCCCTGGAAAGGAAGCAAGCCCTGGGCACATCCCTGTGCAGATAATCTTGAGCTCTTCCCCCTTCTCCCATGCTCTGGGACTCACCAGGCAGCACCAACCACTGGGCTCCCCACTCTGGGCTATAAGGGTGGGGATGGGCAGTTAACAGACTCTGGGCATTAGGACTTCCCACACATGAGGGACTATAACACTGGAGACATGATCACTCTGCTCTTCCATTTATCTGTAATCCCAGTGGTACAAAGTAGTTCATTACCCTTTCCTTATCCCCATGGAGGCTTTGCCCTCTTTTTCCTCCTGGGTTCACAATGGCCTCTTCAGAAAGGCTCGTCTTCTCTGGCCCTTCCTTCCTCATTCAACCTCCCACATTTTGCATCTTCTTTTTGTCCCTGAGTTGGCTCAATTCTTCATTCTGACCCTTTTTGTCCCCCTTTGTCTGTCCTCTTTGTCCCCTCTCCACTCTGCTCAAGTTATTTACACGACTGCCTACCTTCTTTCCTCCCCTTCCAGGATTTGGTGCTTTCCCAGGCTTCCTCCTGCTACATCTTGCTGCTATTTGAGTGTCTTTAGTCTTTAAGGGCAGGGCAGGGGCAGAGATGCTCCTGGCCAGAAGGTGAGGCCATGTGCTTCTGGACACACATCAATCTGTAATTGGCCCTGGCCTTTATGTCTTTTCTGGCACAAAGACAAATACAGCAAAATCTAATAGGTGGGTTGCTAGGAAAATTGTAGGTACAATCCCTTCCCTGCAATCTAAAGAGACCAGATTTTAGTTCTGAGCCCTGAAGACTCCCTTGACTAAAAATATGTTATTTTTTTTCAGAAGTAGCAGGTTCCTCTTAGTTCCCTTTTTTTGTTTTGAAATCCCACTGATCCTTCAAGGTTCACCACATACTGCCCCCTCTGGGAGGAGCCTTCCCTCATCTCCCTGTCAGGGGGACTTCCTCCCATCTCCCTGTTCTCAGGACACCTTGTCTTGGCCACTCTCATGGGCCTCTGCGTCAGTGTGGCTTGTGTGGCAGGTAGTTTTCATGTTCTTGTCTGCTGAACTGTCAGCTATAGTTTACCTCCAGAAGGCACCTTCTTCAAATCTTTAACCCTTGGCTCAGTAGGTTTTTTGGAAAGGGCACTGATTCTCAAGCTTTAGTGGCTGAGAGATGACACATACAGACAAGACAATTGCCGGACTATCTATGACAACAGAACCTGACCCACAACCTGTGCAGCACCAGCCTGAGAAGCCAAACCACAACCCTTACAACCATTTGCCCAGAGCCGGGAGGTTTTGGTTGATCACTGCCAGCTTTGGTAATTTTTATCCCCACTCTCAACTTGGGACCCACCAGAGGAAATGAAATTTATTCCCAAACCGATTTCATAGGATGTCCCACTTCTAGTTAGTTCGGTCAGCTTCCTTACATCGAGAACCTCCATTCAGGGTACATCTGAAGCCTTCCCTTTTCCCCTCTATAGAGCTTTCCCATCCCTCTGCCTGCCTTTGTCTTTGCCCATGGGTGGCAGATTCCTTTGCGATAGCCAGCTCTGAATAGTAAGCCTCTGTTTGTGCTCATTTGGATGGTCTTCCTTTATGTTTACATGGCATAAGCATCACCCAGGGAGTTTGCTGATATACAACCAAGACTCTCATTTAGTAAGTATGGGGTGGGGCCCGAGATTCTGCATTTTTAATGAGCCACCAGATGACGAGTAGCACTGAGACAGAGCGTTCTGGTGAAGGGATACTATTATGAAATATTAATCTGTGTTCTCCCTCCACCAAATTTGCTTTCATTTTGCCTTGCCCCATCATACAGGGAGGCTTTCCTGAGTTCAGGGTCTCAGGGGGAGACATGAGGCAAGCAGGAGGGAGACACTCAGAGACTTTTCTCCTGGTGCTTGTTTCATGAAAAGTCAAGCTTTTAAGATAATGATTTTTGACATGGGGCTATTTCTCTCCCTGCAAGAAACATTTTGCCTCTCTGGTTGTCACAGCCAGGGGGTATCCAGTGGGTACATGTAGGATGTTGCTAAGTATTAGCTCACAATGTATTAGCAACATCCTACATGCCACAGGACAAGCCGCATGCTGCAAAGAATTATCATGTTAATGGTGGGGGCGGGATATGGTTGAGAAACCCTAGTACAGAGGATTGGAGAGACATAGATGGAATGTTTGAGAGCAGCAAGGGTTTTCCCCATCTTTTAAGATTTCCTGGGTTGCACGAGCTGAACAGAGGGAAAGAGATGAGAGATGGGCTATCTCCCATACACAGGGGCCTTGTACGATGTTCCCTGGATAGACCTGTGGGGAGATAAGAGACATGGGGGGCAGTTGAGTCCAGATCCAGAGGGCCTGTTGGATAGCCTCAGAGATGACCATCCAAAGCTGCAGTTATCCCTTAGCCCAAAGCACAGAGGTGAGAGAGAGAGAGTTGCTGCCAGGTGAACATACCAGATGAGAGGGAGAAGGGATACCTCAGGGGTAAATGATGGATTGATGACCAAGAGCCAGATGGAAGGGCTCCCTGAAGAACAGATGGTACAAAGAACGAGAAAGGGCTCCCTCCCCTTGCCTTGTACTCTCGGGGCCCCTGAAACCTAGATACAGGCCTGAGGAAAAAGGCATGAAGGACCCTAATGGGCTGAGATGGGTTTTCCAGGATAATCAGGGCCTGTGGGAAAATAAATCTTCATGTACTTTTTGTTGTTCATGGATAATCTGCTCTGCTCCAGAAACCTCATGTGTGTATTCAGGATAATAGTAATAAATATGGATATTAAAAACTTAACAGGATCCAAAATAGAAAATAAGCTGAGTTAGAGAAAAATTAGAAGATTATTTCCTATACATCTGAGTTTTGGCTTAAGCTTTTAATAATCAAAAGCCTCTACCCCACATTCAGCCTGAGAATTAAAGCCATGCCTTACTGTCCACATTAGTGTTACTTTATGCCATCCCTCTGACTTCATTGGCAGAACTTCACTCTTTGGGTAAATGATTTGATTGTTCTTTATAGGAATTTCCCCAAAGACTCGTCAGATCCTCAGTGGAAAACATCAACAGACAGACAAGCCTTAAGAGTTTTTAAATCTCTCTCCTCAAAATCCTCACCTTACTGTTTCCACCAGTCCTGGACTATTATTTTATTTATTTTTTAAGATTTTATTTATTTATTTGACACAGAGACAGAGATCACAAGCAGGCAGTGAGGCAGGCAGAGAGAGAGGGGGAAGCAGACTCCCCGCGGAGCAGAGAGCCCGATGCAGGGCTCGATCCCAGGACCCCGAGACCATGACCCAAGCCGAAGCAGAGACTCAACCCACTGAGCCACTCAGGTGCCCAGTCCTGGACTATCATATTGTAATCCTTACACAATCCTATTCAGACTCCCAAGTTTTCCCCTCAACCTCCCTTGAAAGACATGCCTTAAATCAATCTTCCAATTTTTAATACATTCTAACCTTACCCTCTCACGTCTCTGAATGCTGCCCAAGCACTGCTAGATGGTTTTCTCCCTTAATTGTGACAAGCAATAAACTCAGCTTTGTCTATCAACACGTTGTGCTGGTGGTATTTGGGGAGCCAACTTTCCATGCTCAGAGATGACAGTAACAGCAATCAAGGGATGCCATCTTTGTTTCCAACATTTCCCCTTTTCCTGGGCCTCCTTTTGTCCGCAGTCCTCCTGATTGCGTACATCAACCCACATGCATTACTGATGGCCTACTGGATGCTTGGCATGGGGGCAATTGTTCAGTCCTCTTTTGTTGATTGCAAAAGGTCCTCATTGTGTCTAGAGGCAAGGAGGTCATGACCAGCAGAAGCAAGTGGTTTGGTTCCTAGGATTTTTATCTGGCTGAATGCTTCTGGGATTCAGGATATACTTGGGACATTACTATTGGGCAAATAGAATTAAAAACAAAATCTTTTTCCAACCTAGAAAACCTTCACAAAAGTAGTAGAGAAAGAAAACGGATTTATTGTTAAATATTGAGCCAGAATGTGCATCATGCAATCTGCTAACAGATTGCAAAGATAGAAAGGAAACTCACCCTCAAATATAGCCAAGCAGACACAACCTATTTCATACATGGTCTCAAGGTAAACACTAGCTAGTCCTCAAGTAAGAGGACTTGATAGTGCCCTTGGTCACACACAGTTCATCTTAACTTTATTTTGCAATTGGGGTGATCCCCTGTGTTTCCTAATTGGCTTTATCCAGAGGAAATTGAGTATTTTTATGACAAGAGGTAGTTTTGCATCTTTGCCTCTCACAGAAACAGCAGTGCTCTCTCCCTTGATGTTTGCATTTCAGAAAGATGGCCCCTCGGTCCTTAAGAAAGACATTCCTGGGTCATCAAGCTGACAAAAAGGTAGATCTAGTTTTCAAAAAGGTTTAGAGATCTCAAAGAGAGAAGAAAGTACTTACAATTTTAAGTTTTCTTAAGTCAATGCTCTCAGAAAAAGGAGGCAGCATGTTTTTTTATTTTCCACTGGGAGAATTAAGTCTCTTATCTTCAAGTTTTCTTTATCCTTACATTATGCAGGGATCCAACGGCAAGGACCAGTTCTGCCATGGTGGTTATCTTATCTGTGTGTGGGAGACTTGGTGCTTCCATGGAAAACCATGCACTTTCTAGAGTATATCACCAGGGTTACCCAATTCTAGACTTCCATCATCTTTGGGCCATTTTGCCATTCTATACAGATAACGGAAGGCAATGCAAAATAATTCTTGCATATATGTTAGAGTAAGCAGCTGGTTAGGTTTGAACAGGATGCCTGGAGGCCAGCAAAGAGGGAGTCAGAGTCAGCCATTGGGAAAGTCAGATATCTTCTTTCCTCCCCTGCAGCACTCCAAAGACAAAGCCACAAGAAAGCCAGATCAAACCAGATGGGCCTAAGACAAAGAAGGCTGGACACCCTGACCAAGTAATGAAGAGAAGGCACAAAACCCTGCTACCTGAATAATAAATATTCCCTGAATAATAATTATTTCTCCCCCTAGTTAACAGCTGCCAATAAAAGATAGAGAACCAAACCCTAGCAGCTCTCCCTTCTCACATCTAGAGAGTGAGCTTTCTCTCTCATTTAATAAACTCTTCACTTGCGCCCCTCAACCACTGTCTGGTCTGGCCTTGTATTCTTTTCTGGTGACAAGATTAAGTCCCTCTGGCAACCCCCAGGGGACAGGCTGGAAGGAGGTCGCTGGGCCTGGAGGTCTCCCCAGTCTACCCGGCAACATACACACAGGCGAATTCTGTCCTATCCGGCAGAAGCTCAACTGACTGTTCTTGACTGTGAAAGGGAATAGTTTTGTCTCCATTTGCACACCAATATTAATATTTCTGGCCTATATATATGTCTCTTCTTTGGGTTCTCATTTGAACCAGTTTTTCCATCTTGCTAGTTCCCTCAATGAGAAACAAGTTAAATAAAATCTTCAATACATGTTTGTTTTGTATCCGTATGAGAGGAGTTTACCTGTTTTGAAAATTACCCTGAAGGGTACCTGGCACAGATACAGGCCTATCAGCATCCCTGAGTTCCGTTCTCTGCTCTAAACTTGGCTGTATGATTTTGGAGAGACTCTTGAATTAATGACTTATTTACTTTTGAGATGCTACTTAGGAAAAAAATAGTAGAAACAGAGGCTGGTCAGGAGTGGAACCTGGGCAGATGCCTCCAACAGCTCCACAAACAGCTACTGGGTAACCTGGGCTATCCAGTTGAGAGAGTGCGATTAATTTTGTTCACCTGTTTTCCGTCAGTAGTTCTCTGTGCCCTTGGTATTGGACGGTCAGCCTTCTGTTTATCTAATGCACTTCATACTGATATTCAGGGGGAAGGTGATATTTGTTCATCTTCTTGCTCTATAATGTAATGGGTTGTTTGCTTTTTACTGTTCTCAAAATGGCATCAGGATTTATGGTACGATTCTTCTGGTTCAGTGAACCTTGTATCTCCTGTTATTGGCAGCGCTCCAATGCCTGGAGATTCTGAAGGAGCCAAATAATAATAATGACAATAATGATTTGCCCAGGCATTGTAGGATGCTGTACGCGAAGGAAGAAGTTTTGTTTCCGATACCTTCAGAGAAGATGCCTTTGATCTGAAGCATGAGATGTGATGAATTCACCTCTGCAGTAATAGAGAATGAATTGTTGTTAATTTCCACGGGCCCTTTGTTATTGGAGTTCTGGTATTCCTTGTGCCTTTGACTCCTTGCTTGTTGCAACTTACTAGCTGCATTGCTTTAGGCAAAGTTGGTTAATTTCTCTAAGCTTTAGCTGACCCCTTTGTTAAATAGGGATAGGGATAATATTTACTCCCAAAAGCTTTTGCCCAAGATCACCTCTCTGCAGTGCTTGTTCTCCCACTAGCAGCCAGATGGAAAACTTTCAAGTGTGGACTCAAATGACATTTTCACAGTGAGGATTTCCCTTCTCTCTCTTTCAGTTACGTTCTCCTTGAGCATCTTAATTAAAAAAAAAAAAATCACACAGCGGGGCACCTGGGTAGCTCAGTTGGTGAAGCATCTGCCTTCAGCTCAGGTCATGATCTCAGAGTTCTGGGATCGAGCCCCGAATTGGGCTCCCTGCTCGGTCAGGAGCCTTCTGCTCCCTCTCCCTCTGCCTGTTGCTCCCCCTGCTTGTGTTCTCTCTCTCTCTGTCAAATAAATGGATAAAATCTTTAAAAAATTTTTTTTAATTTATTTTTTTAAGATTTTATTTATTTATTTGACAGACAGAGATCACAAGCAAGCAGAGAGGCAGGCAGAGAGAGGGGGTAAGCAGGCTCCCTGCTGAGCAGAGAGCCTGATGCGGGGCTCGATCCCAGGACCCCGAGATCATGACCTGAGCCGAAGGCAGAGGCTTAACCCACTGAGCCACCCAGGAGCCCCCCAATTTTTTTAAAATTTAAAACAAAAATCACACTGTTCACAGTCTGTAATCACGTATGAATGAGTGTGTTTATTCAGTTTCTGCCTCTGCTTCCAGATGGGGTAGGCTTCTACCATTCGACGCCTATCACCTCATACTGTGCGGGGCAAGGAGTCAATGCTCAGTAACCATTTGCTGAATGACTAAGTGGAATATGTAAAACAGTATCTGCAAACAGAAGCACTTAATAAATAATGTTATTTACCATTGCTTCTGCATTCAAAGGAAGAAATTAAGGACATTTAAAAGCGGTAGATTGAAAAATGGGCTATTTTGGATTTTCGGGTAAACTAGGAACATCTTTTAGCCAAACTTTATTCTGTATGGTATGTATTCTCTCCTCCCCACTATCCATTTAAATTACATTCCAGCCCAGAATGCTCTGAAATGTTATTACTATTCTGCCTCAGCTTCTATCATATTCTATATACTGAGCATCTTGTGTGCTGATGATATCCGGCTGATAATCAAATTAATTTTTATCAAAAACTGTAAAGGCAATCTAAATGATTTGACTGATTTGCAAAGCTCTGTGCCACGCTGCTACTAATTCTGTAAATGCAACTTATCGAAAACAAATGAAAATCATTATTTAAAAATGGTTCTGCATTCTCTTCTGTTGCATTGCATCCCTGATGATCATCATGCGATGAGACAAGCCACACAGTGAAAAGAGAAACCCTGGGAGACCATGGGAGACTCTTTTGTTCTTGGAGACCATCATGTGGAAAGAGTTAATTCATTAAAAACAATGTTTCTAATTCTATCCCTCTGCCCCCTTACGGTAAAGCCTGAGTATTCTGAGGGAGACCATAAACATGAAGACATTTTATTCCTTTGAAAATCAAGTTCCGTCTGCTCAAAGGGCCAGCTTTAAATTACAGCCATAGTTTTCCTTTTGGCTCCATTCTGGGGGTTTCTGCCGCACAGCCACTGCTCCCAGCATTGATGTGTGTGCTCAGGGCCCATTCATGTTGGTTGGAGCTCTGAGTGTGGAATGAGCTTAGATCTGTGGGTGGGAGCTCAGCACTTGGCATGTGGCTTCCCCATCCAGAGGGACACAGGTAAAACCTCCAAATCTGTCAGTGTCTTCAATGACCTTCCTAACTGGTGTTTTCTGTTGTCTTTGCCCACTTGATGTGAAGCTGCCAATCCATTACTGTGTCAGAGAGGCTCCATGTCAGAACAGAAAAGAGGCAATTTAGAGGTCATTTATTCCAACACCTTCGTTTTGTAGAAATGAAAGTTGTGGCTTGGAGGGGCTTAACATCCCACCAGGGTCATCCCGCTGGGACGTGTGCAGTGCTGGCAAGAAAATCTCCATCATCTGCTTCCTGGGAAAAGTGCTAGGACACAATACTACCTTTGCACATGAAGGCAATGAGGTTGTCCTTTCCTCTTATATTTAAAAATATCTTTTCTCTATGCTTGGAGTTTGGAAACTGCAGAGAGGAATGCTTATGTTTTACAACCCTTCGCAGTTATTAATTGTGCTTGGCAAGTCAGTGTGTTCCCAAAACAGCTCAACAAAGGTTCTTGCAAAATGACTGAGGCCCATGTAGCCAAGAAGCTGGATAAAAACTGATTAAACATTCCTTTTAATCAGAATCTGCCCGTGTCCATCCACTGGTGGCTTTGATCCTCTTCAAAAGCTTAATGAAAATTGCCAAAGTATTCCTTGAAGTATTCATATCATTAATACTATTTAAGTGAGGAAGTCTAGTAGAATCATCCAGAATTTCCACAAAAGGGCTTATCAAGCCTCACTTTGCAGTGAGCTGGGTTTTCAGAAATTATGATGACTTTTCTTTCCTTATTAGTTTAATTTCATGTTGGGCTCTTTTTCCTGTCATTAGACCTAATTCTATGAATGGAATCCCTTCTATGTCAGACAATGGGCTGCCTGCCTTGGGTAAAGCCCTCCAATTGCCTTATTTTCACTCATACCAGTTATACTAACACTGTGTCAAGTAAGCAGCTCTTTTGAAAAATCACCTGTACCTTAGCCCTTTAAGGCAGAAATGAATCTTCTGTGTTCTTGCAAAACACAGTGCACACAGCATGTAGAATCCTGGGTTATTTAAAACATACCAGAATTACACTGAAGCACTAGCACATCCCTTATCCATGGGTTTCTGAAAGAGTCTAGGGGTTGGTTTCTTTCCTCAGGAAATTCATCAGATGCAGCTAAGCTTATAGATTATCCTCCAGGTAAGTTGGGAGAACAACACACTGAATTCTGTGAAGAGAGCAACTTCCACTGATGCCTCAACTTTGGAATCATATTCACCTTCTTTTCTCAGATCCTTTGATACTCAGATTTGTCTAACGTGGTATTTTGATGTGTGAAAGGAACCCTAACATTTTCACTTTTCAAAACCAGAGTCTTAGATCAAATAAAGGCCACACATCCCTTAACATTTTAAATTCTCACCCACAGCAGTATACTGAAAGTCTAGATGAAGGGAAAGCATTCTCCTGCCCAAGCCCGATAAATACCAAATAAATAGGGCTGATCTGGAAACATAGATTATTACTATTTACTTACGTTCATGTCCATGATCACAAGGGCAGTCAAATATAGTTTGTCATTCTAGTTTGTTAATATTTATGTGCTAAACTCCTTATCATCTAGAATTTCTTTCCAAATGTGAGTACTAGGATGCTGGTGTCTCTTCCATCATTTATCCTCATCTAGGGGGCCTCCCCTTCCCAGGACCGCTACATGTGTCAGACTATTGCCAAAATGCAAGGTCTGGCAGCTACCCATATGCCATATGCCTCATGTCAGATGAGTGAGTTGTGCATGTTTGGTCAAGCAAATGAACTATTTTGCTTGTTGGGGTTGCCAGATTCTGTTTTTCCATCATGATCGCTACATTTGCTCCATCCACAACAACCTTTGGATTAGACAATAAAGGAGTCATTTCAAGTCTCTCAACCTTGCTTCTCACCTCTTGCCAATCTTCTCATGACTTGTAGAGAAATAATTTTGAAAATACCTTGGGTAAGATTATTATCCAAGTATTATAAAAATATTTGGATATCTTGATAAAAAAAAAAATCCCAAACTCCTTAGTGTGGCCTATCCTAGTCCACAGATCTGTCTCCTTTTCTGCCTTAACATCAGGAAATTCCTCTATTTTTCTTGCCCACTTCATTTCAATCTCTTCTTTCTGACCTTGGAACACAAAAGGTTCTTTCTGTTGAGAGGCTGGCTTTCTAATGTTTAGTTCGTTCTGGCTCAACCCACCCTCCCACAGCTTTCCACAAGTCTGACATCTTGCTATCCTTTAGATCTCTTCCTTTTTTCTTTATTTTTAAAGAAGATTTTATTTATTTATTTGACAGACAGAGAGAGAGAGAACACAAGCAGGGGGAGTGGTAAGCAGAGGGAGAAGGAGAAGCAGGCTCCCTGTGGAGCAGAGGCTCCGATGTGGGGCTCCATCCCAGGGCCCTGGAGCATGACCTGAGCTGAAGGTAGACACTTAACTGACTGAGCCACCCAGGGGCTCCAGATCTCTTTGGTATCTTTTCCTCAGAGGGATGTGAGGGCAGAGATGTCAACATCTGTTTCTCTTCCAAAGAAGTGACTGATCAGTTACAGACTACATTTCCCATTTCCCCTTGCATCTGCATGAGGTCATATGGCCACTTTTCATTGATGGGATGTGTGCAGAAGTGATGTGGCCATTTCAATTCTAAAGGACTTTAAAAATGGCCTTGGCTCGTCTATCCTCTCTGTTTGCATCCATTGAATTAAAAAAAAAAAAGATTCTGAGGTCCTAGGAGATGACAGAGACAAGGGATAAAAGGAGCCTGGGTCTCTGAAACACCATGTAGAAGGCTGCCTTGGATTATATGTGAGTGAGAGATAAAAATCTATTGTGTTAAACCACAAATATTTTGTAGTTTATCTGTTATAGCAGCTGCTAGTATTACCTTAAACTAGATTAGAGGCTTTCCCTAATCACTAAATAGGCATATCCACTCTCCCTTCAACCCCTCATTATTTTCTATCACTGCATCTTATGCATCTTCTTTACAGCACATATGGCAAATTATACTTCTGTATTTGTATATGTTAATTCTCCTCTTCTGTCTCCCCCATTAGGTTATATATTCCATGTGGGCAGGAGAAGTATGTATACCCTATGTCCAACAAAATGCCTAGAACATTAATAGGCACTCAATAAATATCAGTAGAATGAATTAATAAATGACAGAATAGAAGGAAAGGTGAAAGTAGTGGTAAAGCTAAAAAAGGCACAAAATGGTGCTCCCATAGGGAAGATGGTGGAGTAAGAGGATCCTGAGCCCACTTTGTCCCATGGACACACTGAGGTGACTACTACATTTATATGACTAACTCTGAAAACAAACTGAAGCCTAGCAGAACAGACTTTGCACAGGTAGTCACAGAGAGAAGGACACATTGAAAACGGTAGAAGGGGCAGAGATATGGCTGGGAACCAAACCCCCAGCATGGCTAACCATAAATGGGAGGGACATCACAAGCATGGAGAAGCAAGAGGATTAGATCTCACATTGGGCACCCCCAGAACTGGGGACTTGCAGTAGGATGATGAGTCCCCATGACATCTGGCTTTGAAAACCAGTGGAGTTTAACTGGGAACTTTAAAAATCAGTGGGAATAACTCCAGGACTTCCAGAAGGTAATAGGAAATGGAGTCCCCGCCTTTAATGAAACAGCATACTAAATAACTCATCCTGAGGCATGGCATAGAAGAAGCAATTTGAAAAGCACCTGGAGTACACGTGAATGAGATACATTGACTAATCTTAGCATGTTTCCTGGAAGGGCCTGGATCTGCAGGAGATTTCTCTGGGGAACAAAAGTGCTGGTGGGCTCCATTTTTATTCCCCTACTTTGTCCTAGATAGCCAATGCTTGCGGGGGCCAATGCTAACACTTTCTATCTACTTTGTGAGAATCATGTGCCCACCCTGGCATTTCCCTGCAGATTTTTCTATCCACCTTCCCTCCTTGGCAGGCATCCCTCCAAAGTGACTTCTGCCCTGGAGAGTGGGGCAGATAACTGCCACACACCAGTGGGCCTGCAGTTCCTATAACTGGGTCTCTTAACTGGCTGCCTAGGGAGCAAGCCCTTGGATACACCTGCAGCTGTGGCAGAGAGGCTAATTACAGGCAGCTAAGCTGACTGCCAGTCCTGCCCAATAGTTTATAGCAGCTACAGCCAAGTCTCTCAATAACACAGGGAACAAACCCTCTCCATTGTGCTCACAGCAGACAAAGTTGGTCATTGCAGCCAGCTGGGCTGAAAGCAATCACGGCTCAGTCACAATAGGAGGGTGCACACAGACCATACAGGGTACACCCTTGTAGTGCTGGGTTCTAGTGACCAGGGTGCGGATTGCACCATGGGCACCAGAAACCTCTTCTATACAAGGCCAATACTTTCAAGACCAGGAGATGTAACCAACCTACATAGTACAGAAACAACCACAGAGAGTTAGACAAAATGAGGAGACAGAGAAATATGTCCCAAAGGAAAGAAAAGACAAAAATCACAGTGAAAAAGAAAGTGAAATGGAGATAGCAATATGCTTGATAAAGAGTTCAGAAGAATGGCCATAATCATTGGACTTGAGCAAAAACTGAATGAACTCAGTGAGAACTTCAACAAAGAGATGGAACATATAAAAAAGAATCAGTTGGAGCTAAAGAATTCAAGAACTGAAATGAAAAATACAATAGAGGGAATCAACAGTAGATTAGAGGATGCAGAGGAATGGATCATTGATCTGGAAGACAGGGTAATGGAAAGCACCCAGTCTTAATAGCTAAATACATACATATGTATGTAATACATACAAAATAATAATAGGTTAAGTGAATGCTGAGGCATCATCAAGCATAGTAACATTCATACTCTAGGGATCCCAGAAGGAGAAGAGAGAGAAAGGGACAGAAAACTTACACAAAGAAATAACAGCTAAAACCTTTTTCTAATCTATGAAAGAAAAGAGACTTTTTCTATTTTCAGGAATCAAAGAGAAACACTAACAAAATGAACCCAAGACACATAATATTTAAAATGGCAAAAAATCATGAGAAAGAGAGAATTTTAAAGGTGGTGAGAGAAAAGAAAACAGTGACCTAAAAGGGAAATCTCTTACAGCTATGAGCTCATTTTTCAGCAGTAACTTTGCAGGCTAGAATTAAGTAACATGATATATTCAAAGTGCTAAAAGGGAAAAATATACAACCAAGAATACTCTACCTAACCAGGTTATCATTTAGAATAGAAGGAAAGACAAAAGGAAAGGCAAATAATTTCTTAGACAAACAGCAGGTAAAGGAGTTCATCATTAATAAACCAGCCATATAAAAAATATTAAAAAGAATTCCTTAAGTGGAAAGAAAAGGCAGTAATTAGAGCTAAGAAAATTATGAAAGAAAAAAATTGCTCAGGTAAAAGCAAACATATATTAAAGATACTATACTAATTACTTGTAAAGTCAGTAAGGAGGTCAAAACACAGAAGTAGTAAAATCAATTATATCTATAAAAGTAGCCAAGGGATATACAAAATAAAATTTTGTAAAATATGACATCATATACAGAAAACATGGAGGAGGAAGTAAAAATTTCATATTTTTAGAATGTGTTCAAACTTAAGCAACCATCAACTTAACACAGACTGCTATACACATAAGATATTATATATGAATCCAATGGTAACCACAGATTAAAAGCCTATAGATGATGCATAAAAAATAAAGAGAAATGAATTAAAGCATAACACTAAAGAAGTCATCAAACCACAAGAGAAGAGAACAAGAAAAGAAGAAAGGAGAATAGAACTACAAAAACAACCAGAAAACAATTAAGAAAATGACAAAAATACTTACATTTCAATAATCACTTTAAATGCAAATAGACTAAATGCTCTGATCAAAAGACATATGGTGACTGAATGGATAAAAAAACCAGAACCACGCTATATATTGCCTACAAGAGACTCACTTCAGAGCTAAAGACACATACAGACTGAAAGTGAAGGGATAGAGAAAGATATTCCATGCAAATGGAAGTGATAAAAAGCTGGGGTAACCGTATTTATGTTGATAAAATGTACTTTATTATTTTTAAGGTTTTATTTATTTATTTGAATGATTGAGAGAGAGAGACAGAGACAGAGAAAAGGACCAAGAGGAGAGAGAGAGAGAGAGCCAGAGGAGGGAGAGGGACAAGAAGACTATGCGCTGAGCACAGAGCCTGAAATGGGGCTTGTTCCCAGGACCCTGAGATCCTGACCTGAACTGAAACCAGAAGAGTCACACATTTAACCAAGTCACCCAGTTGCCCCCAAAATATACTTTAAAACAAAGAATGTAGTAAGAGACAAAGAAGGGCATTATATAGTGATAAAGAGATCATTCCAACAAGAGGATGTAACCATTTAAAATATCTATGCACCCAACACAGGAGCACCTAAATACATAAAGCAAATATTAACAGACATAATGGGAGAGATTGACAGCAGTACAATAATAGAAGGGGACTTAACACCCCACTTACATCAATACATAGGTCATTCAAACAGAAAATAAAAAAGGAAACAGTGGCTTTGAATGACACATTGAACCAGATGGATCTAACTTCTATACTCAGAACTTCACATCCTAAAACAACAGAATACACATTTTTCTCAAGAGCACATGGAACATTCTCCAGAATAGATCACATATTAGGCCACAAAACAAGTCTCAACAAATTCAAAAAAATTGAAATCATACCATGCATCTTTTCTAACCACAACACCACCAAACTGGGAATCAACCACAAGAAAAAAAAACCGGAAAGAACATAAAAACATGGAGACTAAATAACATGTTAATTGTTATTAGTAACATTATTTAATGTTAATTAAATAACATGTTAATCAAAGTCAATATAAAAAATACATGGAAACAAATGAAAATGAAAACACAACAGTCCAAAATATTTAGGATGCAGCAAAAGTTGTTTTTAAAAGGGAAGTTTATAGCAATATAGACCTATCTCAAGAAATGAGAAAAATCTCAAACAACTTAAGGTTACACTTAAAAGAGCTAATAAAAGAAGAACAGACAAAGCCCAAAGCTAGTGAAAGGAAGGAAATAAAAGAGATAACAGAGATTAAAGCAAAAAAAAAAAAAAGAAAAAAAAAAAAAAAAAAAAAAAGGAAAAGATCAGTGAAACCGAGAGCCAGTTCTTTAAAAAGCTAGACAAAATTGATAAGCTTTAAACCAGAGTCATCAAGAAAAAAAGATACAGGACTCAAATAAATAAAAGAAACAGAGGAGGAGAAGTAACAACCAATACCACAGAAATACAAAGAATTATAAAAGAATATCGTAAAAAAATTTATATTAACAAATCAGACAACCTAGAAAAATGGACAAATGCTAGAAACATACAATCTTCTAAAATTGAATCAGGAAGAAACAGAAAACTTAAACAGACCAAATATATTAACAAAATTGAAAAACCTCCAACAGAGGCACCTGGGTGGCTCAGTGGGCTAAGCCTCTGCCTTCGGCTCAGGTCATGATCCCAGCATCCTGGGATCGAGCCCTGCATCGGGCTCTCTGCTCGGCCAGGAGCTTGCTTCCCCCCTCTCTCTGCCTGCCTCTCTGCCTACTTGTGATCTCTGTCTGTCGAATAAATAAAGAAAACCTTAAAAAAACAAAACAAAACAAAAAAAAACCTCCAACAAACAAAAGTGTAGGACCAGATGGCTTTATAGGTAAATTTGACCAAACACTTAAAGAAGAATTAATAGCTATTCTTCTTAAATTATTTCAAAAGATAGAAGAGGAAGGAAAACTTTTCACATTCATTCTATGAGGCCAGTGTTACCCTGATACCAAAACTGGACAGTGACATTCCCCCTCCCACATCCCCCCAAAAATAAAACTACAGATCAATATGTCTGATGAACATACATGCAAAAATCCTCAACAAAATATTAGCAAATGGAATTCAACAATAATGTTAAAAGGATTATTCATATTGATCAAGTGGGATTTATTCCAGGGATGCAGAGTGATTCAATATATGCAAATCAATCAATGTGATACATCACATTAACAAGAGAAAGGATAGAAAAATCATCTGGATATATGCAGAAAAAAAAATTTGACAAAATACAATATCCATTCATGAAAAAACTCTCAACAAAGTGGGTTTAGAGGGAGCATACCTCAACATAATGAAGGCCATATATGAAAAACCCGTAGCTAGCATTATACTCAATGGTAAAAAAGGGAAAGAGTCTCCTCAAAGATCCAGAAAAAAACAAAGATGCCACTTTTACCACTACTATTCAGCATAGTACTGGAGGTCCTAGCTGCACCAATCAGATAAGAAAAAGAAATAAAAGCCATCCAAATTGGTAAGGAAAAAGTAAAACTTTCACTACTTCCAGATGCTATGATACTACATATAGAAAACTCTAAAGGTTCCACCAAAAACTATTAGAACTGATAAATGAATTCATTAAAGTTGAAGGATACAAAATTAATATACAGAAATCTGTTGTGTTTCTATATACTAATCATTAAGTAGTAGAAAAGAAATTAAGAAAACAATCTATTTACACTTACACCAAAAAGAAGAAAATACCTAGGAATAAATTTAACGAATCAAATGAAAAATTTATACTCTGAAACCTATAAGACATTGATGAAAGAAATTGAAGAAAACATAAACAAATGGAAAGATACACCATGCTCACGGATAGGAAGAATTAATATTGTTAAAATGTTCATACTACTTAAAGCAATCTACAGATTTAATACAATCGCTACTAAATACCAATAGCATTTGTCACTGAATTAGAACAAATAATCCTAGAATTTGTGTGGAAACATAAAAGACCTTGAAAGTCAAAGCAATCTTCAGAAAAAAAGAACAAAGCTGGAGGTATCACAAACTCAGATTTAAGGATATATTAAAAAGCTATAGTAATCAAAACAGTATGGTACTGGCACAAAAAGAGACATATAGATCAATGAAACAGTAGAGAGAGCCCAGAATTAAAACCACACTTAAATAGTCATTTAATCTATGGCAAGAATATACAATGGAAAAAAACCAGTTTTTTCAATAAATGGTGTTGGACAAACTGGACATCTACATGCAAAAGAATGAAACTGCACCACATTCTCTACCAAACATAAAAATAAATTCAAAATGGATTGAAGACCTAAATGTGTGACCTGAAACCATAAAACTCCTAAAAGAAAACATAGGCAGTAATCTCTTAGACACTGGCATTTTAACATATTTATGAATATGTCTCCTGAAGTAAGGGAAACAAAACCAAAAACAAACTATTAGGTCTATGCCAACAAGAAAAGCTTTTGCACAGCAGAGGAAACCATCAACAAAACAAAAATGCAATCTGGTGATGGGAGAGGATTTTTGCAAATGATATGTCCAATAAAAGGTTAATACCCAAAATATACAAAGAACTTACACAACTCAACACCAAAAAACCCAAAGGATCTGATTAAAAAATGGGCAGGGCACCTGGGTGGCTCAGTGGGTTAAGCCTCTGCCTTCAGCTCAGGTCATGATCTCAGGGTCCTGGGATCGAGCCCCGCATCGGGCTCTCTGCTCAGCGGGGAGCCTGTTTCCTGAACCCTTTCTCTCTGCCTGCCTCTCTGCCTACTTGTGATCTCTGTCTGTCAAATAAATAAACAAAATCTTAAAAAAAAAAAGGGCAGATGACCTGAAAAGGTCTTCTTTCCAAAGAAGATGTACAAATGGCTTACACATACATAGAATCATCAGGGAAATTTGAATCAAAACTACAATAAGATTATCACCTCATACCAGTCAGAATAGCCAGTATCAAAAACTAAACCAAAAACAAAACAAAAATAATAAGTGATGGTGAGGATGTGGAAAAAAGGGAACCCTGGTGTACTGTTGGTGGGAATGAAAATTGGTGCAACTGTGGAAAACAATACGGAGTTTCTTCAAAAAATTTAAAGTGGAAATACCATTGGATCCCATAGTTCCACTACTGGGTATTTACCCAAAGAAAATGAAAGCACTAAGTCGAAAATACACATGCACCCCCATGTTCACTGCAGCATTATTTATAATAGCCAAGATATGGAAACAACCCAAGTGTCTACCAACAGATGAATGGATGAAGATGTGGTATGTATATATGCCATGGAGTAATACTTAGATATATAAAAGAATGAAATCTTGCTATTTGTGACAACATGGATGGACATAATTGAGATAAGCCAGACAGAGAAAGACAAATACCAATGATTTCCCTTATATATGGACCCTAAAAAACAAAGCAAACAAATCAACAAAAAAACCAGTTTCTTAAATAGAGAGAACAAACTGGTGATTGCCAGACAGCAGGCGGGTGGAGGGATGTGTGAAGTAGATGAAGGGGATTAAGAGGTACAAACTTCTGGTTATAAAATAAATAAGTCATGGAAATAAAAGGTACAGTACAGGGAATAGAGTCAATAATATTTAAGTGTTGTACGATGACAGATGGTAACTACACTCACTGGGGTGAGCATTGAGTAATGTATACAATCATCAAATCAATATGTTGTGCACCTGATACTAATATAAAATTCTATGCCAATTATACTTCACAAATAAGCAAACAAATAAATAAAAAACTGTACAAAGACAATAGCTATTACCCATCTCTCCTTAAGAGTTGAAGTCTGAGGAGTTAAGGTAAATCTTGCATCAGTTTAAGTAGTTATGCAGGATGTAGAAACAACTAAGTGATCATGGTACTCTTTGCTTGTATAGTGTTTTTACTATTTAAAAAAGAATCTATAAGAATGCTAGTCCTTGGGGCACCTGGGTGGCTCAGTGGGTTAAAGCCTCGCCTTTGGCTCAGGTCATGATCCCAGGGTCCTGGGATGGAGCCCTGCATCGGGGGGTGGGGGGTGGGGAGGGGTCTCTGCTCGGCAGGGAGCCTGCTTCCCTTCCTCTCTCTCTCTGCCTGCCTCTCTGCCTACTTGTGATCTCTGTCTGTCATATAAATAAATAAATAAATACATCCTAAAAAAAAAAAAAAAAA
>RCUC01124090.1:0-34794 GCA_003697995.1 Taxidea taxus jeffersonii
GTGTGTGTGTGTGTGTGTGTGTGTGAAAAGGGCTGAGGAGATTTCAGCCCGAGGAAAAAAGTCAGATCAGATGGTGTCGCCTTCTTGGTGGATGTTTCTTGGAGAAAATCTGGTTGGGGCCTTGTGAGCGCTGCACAGATACTGTTCCTAGGAAGTAATTCGGCCCTGTTCCCCACAGGTATCAAGGTTGATTTTTGTGGATAAAGTGTCTCCCCATTTTGAAAATGGCACGGAATCACCAAAGCAGCGACACAGAGAATGGAACTTTGTGGTGACAGCTCATGGGGACAGTAATGGCTTTAGGCATTTAGTTTCCCTTCACACTTCAAAGAACCCCAAAGTGAGGGTGATTTATTTATTCATGAAAACACGCCACACGCAACTGCTCCTTGCACCTGGGATTCGTGTTGTGGGTGGTCAGGTTGATCTGGTGAGAGCCACGGTGGGAGGATCAGTGAGGGTGGCAGCCGCCTAGGACAGGCGTCTGGGGCTGTGGGGTTCACCGCCGTCGACCCAGCGTGTTGAAACCGCCTGTGCCCTGGAGTCGGAGGTCGGTGTTTTCTATGTAAGTGAGCCAAAGCAACTCTTGAGGTCTGCCTGTTGCCCTGAGTTTGGCTATGGGGCCTACAAGCAGAGAAGCCTAGGGACAGAATGGACATAGAACAGGGGACAAGTATTCCACAGATGGGGGCTATGAGAAGTGTTCGGGTAGCCAGAGGTGAGAGCATCCAAGTTCAGCAAGGCTTCCGTCGTGGTATTGTATGAACTTGATCTTTAAGGGTGGGTGGAATAGTATCAGGCGTACCAGGGCAAGGAGAAGAGGGAAGGGCATGCCTAGTAGAGCAATAACTGGGCAAGGACATGCTGGAATTAAAGACTAAGACCGTTCCGGGGGGCCCACAAGCCCTCTGTGCCGGGGGTGGGGAAAGGCTCGTGAGAAAGGTCATTGATACACATACCGGGGGCCCCGCTATAGCTGACTTCTTGACACTCTTTGATGCAGGGACCGCAGTTAGATTTCTTGTGGGGTCTTTCCGTGTGTTTTAAGTGTCAGAGATCTTGTGGGTGTTCCCACGCTGCAAGTGGAAGGTACTTCTTCATTAGGGCGAACACAGGAGAAAGTAGACAGGAGGTGCCCTGTCCATGCAGCTGGCCAGATCGCCTCACCTAGCCCTGGGCCCCGGGAGGGACGAGAGGGCCAGATGTGATATTCAGCCAGTGTACCCCGCATCCTTCCTTTTGGTAGGAAGTGGTAGGAAGTGACATTTTCTCCTTTAAATAATAGTTACCGTTTCTTGAGGCATGATTCATGTTCTGGATACTGTTCGAAGGTTCAGCTCTGATCCTCGTTTTGGAATCCCATACTATCCTTATGAGATAGGTCTGCTTGGCCCTGCGGTGTGACTCTGAGGTAGAACCCTTACTTCTTCTGTTCCTTGCTGGATCTCCCATGCCTAGAAAGGTGCTTGGCCCATAGTAGCTGCTGCACTTTGAAGGGTTTAGTGAAGCGCACACATCATCTAGCCAAGCCATCCTGGTTCCATGGCGGCAGCTGGAGACAGAAATGTATGATTTCAAAGGGTGGCTTCTTCCCTCTGTAGGGTATCACCTCCCTGACGCCTACAGGAGGAGATCCCGCTGTTTTTTGGTCCTGAGGACTTCTCCTTAATGTTCCAGTTGTGGAGCGCCCCCCACAGACTTCTGGTCATTCTCTACCTTGTTATGGATAAAAAATTCATGATAAATGAGGTGATGTTTAGAAATGGCTTTGTAGTTCATATGTTAGCAACAATGCCTGTGTGTGTGTGTGTGTGTGTGTGTGGACTCCTCCTAATCCCATCATCTGACAATGCTTGCCTGGGAAATTTGTGGCTTAGAGCATGAACTCCGTACCTGGCTTCTGGATGGGACCTAAGTCTGGGCTGACCCCGGCGCTGGAAATTTAGTGGCTCAGCTGATAGAGCCCCTGTGAGCAATTTTAGCCGCTGCTCCTTATCAAACAAGGAGTTCATTCCCTTCACAGACCTTTTCTAAGGAGAAGCGGGAAAGTTCTTTGCCCCGGGGAGCTTGTAGTCTGCTGGAGGAGATAAAAATGGAAATGGGGCAGACTGTGGCAGGAGAACGTGGAGAGAGGAGAAGAGGAGGAGAGAGGAGAAGAACATTGAGGTAGACTGTCTCACAGGTTTCTCTGTGGTCCTTGGATCTGAACGAACACCACGATTTTCTGTTTTGTTCCAGTTGTAGCATAGGCATTCCTGAAGGAAGCATAAAGGAAACTTCCATTAATAGAGCTGAACATAGCACTGGTTCAGTAGGCTTGCTCTCCAGCTCATGGAGGCAAAGCGAAAACATAGACAAAGGGAAGGAGAAAATGAAGGGAAGTGTGTTTGAACTCCTCAGGAACCCAAACAACTATGTCTAGCATCTCCTCCTACCCTCATCTTCCAAGGTAACCACAAGATAAGAGAGTTCTCTACAACCTTCCATCACTTTGATGACATAGGATTCCCATCTCTGGGGAACAAAGACTGTGGGGAAGAGAGTTGCTACAGGGGGTTAGCATGAATCTATAGCTTGAGGACTGGGAGTTAGGCCAGCAGTTTTTGTTTTGTTTTGTTTTGTTTTTTTTGCTTTTTGAACGATAGAGCAATTTGTTAAAAATAATGTGTAGAGTGCTCGCTTCGGCAGCACATATACTAAAAAAAATAATGTTTAGAAAAATACGTCAAAATCTTGCTTCTCACCATAATGAGAAAGAAGGTACAAGAGGTCAAACACTGGCTCTTTCTGCTTCTCATTTGAAATGTTCATGAGCCAGAAAGCTTCATTAAAAAGCAATTTCAACATTGCAGGACTCTGTGTTTTGGGGGCTATTGTGCTGTCACAGATTTTTTGAAATGTAGCCACACTTCAGGGTGAAAATGCAAAGCGAAAATGCCAGCATGGACACAGTAGATGTGCGTTTACCTGCCTTCCCACCTTCGTGGATTTGTTTTGTTTTGTGTTCATTTATTTTTGGAAAAAAACCATCAGCCTGCCTAGTCCCTGATCTTACGAGCCCAGCGAAGGTAGAACCTTTCAGAACCTTTCACCCTCACTCCTGGTTTATGTAAACTTTTAGTCCTGCTTGGGTGTTCCAGGAAAACAGTTCATCAGCAAGTTCTTGAAAAAAAACCCATTTTTCTGGGGTGCCTGGGTGGCTCAGTGGATTAAAGCCACTGCCTTCAGCTCCAGTCATGATCCCAGGGTCCTGGGATCGAGCCCCACATTGGGCTGTCTGCTCGGCAAGGAGCCTGCTTCCCTTCCTCTCTCTCTCTGCCTGCCTCTCTGCCTGCTTGTGATCTCTGTCAATAAATAAATAAAATCTTAAAAAATCCCATTTTTCTGTCATTTTTGACTAAATTTTACCAGATGGCAGTCTTCCCATTGTGCCTCCTGGTTCTTAATGTTGCCCATTGTGCCTCCTGGTTCTTAATGTTGAAACAGAATATAGGCTTACCCTCGGAGTAAGCCTATAAGAATTAGCTAATAAATGATCTGGCCTATCTAGCCTAATGTACCTTTTTTTTTTTTTTTAAACACAGGCAGGGGGAGTGGGAGAGGGAGAAGCAGGCTCCCCACCGACCAGGAAGCTTGATGTGGGGCTTGATCCCAGGACCCTGGGATCATGACCTGAGCCAAAGGCAGATGATTAACGACTGAGCCACCCAGGCGACCCCCATCCCCGTACATTTTTTTTCTTTCCTTTTTTTTTGGGGGGGGGGATACAAATTTATTTATGGTTTTTATGTGTGCACAGTTTTCAAAACATTTTTTTTTTCTAAATGAACTTCTGCTGTGTGGAATAGATGATGCCACAAAAGCTGTTGAGTTATTCATTCAACTCTACAAATATTTATTGAGCTCAGTTTTCCAGATGGCTAGCTACAGGGGAGTGAACAAGAAATTCAAAATCACTGCCTAAAGGGGGCTTCCATTCTTCTTGTCGGAGTGCGGGTATAGAGAGAAGATGGATAATCTAATAAATTAACAAGATTGTTTGAGAATATAGTAAGTTCTGTGAAAGACCTAAGTGATCCATGCGAAAGGGAAGAGGATAAGAAGGAGGAATCTCATGGTCAGTGTTCAAAGGATCCTTTTCTGAAACGGATGGGAGCAGTGAGTGGGCAGACTTATTGGGATCTTTTTGGGATAGTTTAATGAGAGACACTGGTAGATGAATGTTTGTGTCCCGCCCCTCCTCCCCGTTCATGTTGAAACCTGACCCTCAGTGGGCTGGTGTTAGGAGGTGGGGCCTTTGCGAGGCACTTGGGTCTTGAGGATGGAGCCCTGATGGATGGGATGCCCTTAGAAAGGACACCCCAGAGAGTTCCCTTGCCCTTCACCACGTGAGGCCACAGTGAGAAGACAGCCTCTATGAACCACGAGGTGAACCAGACCCTGAACCCTGCAAGAACGTTGACTTTGGACTCTGCAGGCTCCACAGCTGTAGGAACTACATTTCAGGTGTTAGAAGCCGCCCAACCTATGGCATTCTGTTAGCAGCCCGGGTGACGAAGTCAAAGAGCAGTGACTTAAAATGAGCCAGTGCTGACTCTAACTCTCAGCTTCACCTTCTTGGATTTCCTCTCAGCAAACAGAAGTAGTTGTCTCCAGGGCTGCTAAAAGGACCAAAGACAAACACGGCGTCCCAGGGCACAGTCCATGCTCCGTAAACAGGAAGGGCTGTTAGGAGCGTTAGATGTCCTATTTAGAGGTCCTCCGTGAATTACAACTTGGAAGAAGGGGATGTGGCTGATTGGTTTTTTTTTTTTTTTTTTAAGATTTATTTATTTATTTATCTGACAGACAGAGATCACAAGTGGGCAGAGAGGCAGGCAGAGAGAGAGGAAGGGAAGCAGGCTCCCTGCTGAGCAGAGAGCCCAATGCGGGGCTTGATCCCAGGACCCTGAGATCATGACCTGAGCTGAAGGCAGAGGCTTTAACCCACTGAGCCACCCACGTGCCCCTAGAACTGTTTTTAAATTAAAATTAAACCCACCAGATTTAATTTGGGGTCAGCAAGGGCCAAACAGAAGGTGGCTGAACGTGATCCCTCCTGCCTGATACGCTGATCCCCCCCCCCAACCCCCCGAGTATCCTGCAAAGCCCCCACACCCTGCAGACCGCCGTGGGCTTCTGTTGAATTGCATTCAGTCCGTTCAGGGGGCAGAGAAGCCTCCGAAGGAAGTTGCTGTTTTGAGAACTTGTTCTGTTTTCACATGTTGCACAGTTTTAAATACTGTTAGGATGTCTCACCCTCTCCCGCTTCAGAACAAAATACTTCTGGGACCCGGCACTCCACTTCTTTCTCTAGCTTATTTTCACTTCCTTTGAAATCTCTTCCCGATACAAGGAGAGATCTAGAATTGTTTTGTAGGAGGAAAATGGTCAGACTGAAAACTAACCCACTCAAGGATATGGAGCCCAACGGAAATAGAGGAAATAAGAGATTTTGAATCTTTCCGTTTTCAGTGGAGAACTGCTTTTTGACTTTAACCAATGTCTGAAGCTAGTAGAGCACACTCAGTAACGTATGTGTGTGCTGCCTAGAAGCAGTGGAATCAAGGGTGTGTGTGTGTGTGTGTGTGTAAGAGAGAAGTAACACACATTTCTCTTTGCCCTTAGAGGGGAAGGCTTTCAAGAATGTTCTCATCTGGGGCGCCTGGGTGGCTCAGTGGGTTAAACCTCTGCCTTCGGCTCAGGTCATGATCTCAGGGTCCTGGGATCGAGCCCCACATCGGGCTCTCTGCTTAGTGGGGAGCCTGCTTGCCCCTGTTTCTCTGCCTCCCTCTCTGCCTACTTGTGATCTCTGTCAAATAAATAAATAAAGTCTTAAAAAAAAAATGTTCTCATCTGAAAACTGTGAGGTGCTTGAAGGGCAGATATCGGTGTCTTTCGATGCACATGTGTGTGTTCACATGCACAAGACTGCGCCAGCTCATGCCCACCTCTCCTGCTGTTACCTGCTGCACGCCTGTAACTTCCCAAGGTCGGTGGGGGCGAGTTTATTTCACATGGACATTTTCTTTTACTCTGGTTATCCTGGAGGAAATTCCAAAGAGTCATACGTACGCATTGATCATGAAATTAGAAAATGTGTGGGGTGCCTGCGTAGCTCAGTCGGTTAGTGTCTCCCTTCAGCTCAAGTCCTGATCCCGGGGTCATAGGATTGAGCCCTGAGCCCCAAGTCAGGTTCCCTGCTTAGCGGGGAGTCTGCTTCCCCTTCTCGTGCTTTCTCTGTCTCTCAAATAAGTAAATAAAATCTTTTTTTTTTTTTTTAAGATTTTTATTTATTTATTTGACAGACAGAGATCACAAGTAGGCAGAGAGAGAGGAGGAAGCAGGCTCCCCGATGAGCAGACAGCCCGATGCGGGGCTCGATCCCAGGACCCTGGGACCATGACCTGAGCTGGAGGCAGAGGCTTTAACCCACTGAGCCACCCAGGTGCCCTAAGTAAATAAAATCTTAAAAAAAAAAAAGAAATTAGAAAACGTGACTTGTAAAAGGATGCCAACAGAAGAATTTAAATCCCCTTTCCCTTTTGCCCTTGAGCATTTTCGAGGCCAGTGTTTTCCACTGTAGCTCTAATGCAAGCTGCACCTGGGGAGCAAAATTTGGTTGGTAAGGTTTTTCCTCCAGAAATGCTGGTTGACTTAGTCTGATTTGTACCACTGACCTCTGGTGATTCTCGTGATCAGGCAGATTTGGGACGCATAGGAAGATGAGAAAAGGGGAATAAGATATGAGTTCACTTGGAAGGGTACTGCAGGAATGAGCATCAGAGTATCATCGAAAAGAGGGAAGCGGTCCTGGGTGCTGCTGGGTGTTGGGGGGTGAGGGTAGGAAGATAAAGCCTATGAAGGCCTTGACAGATACTCGCTAAAGAATTTTACCTTCATTGTGGGCCCACTGCTCTGACCTTATTCACCATGCATATTTTTTTGTCCTTATTGATTGTCATAATATTGTGTATTAGGTTGAAATTCATTAAATCGTTTATTAAGTTGAAACATTATAAAATTAGGTTGACCCCCTAGAGAGAAATTTTCCCATAAATCTGCCTGATCCGGCTCAAACAAAATGACCACCATAAGGTGTTTGGTGACTCAGATGGTGAGTGCTTTAGAATCACAGCTCTGGGTGTGGGTGAATGGAAAGTAGTAGGGGAAGAGATGTTAGCAATTTCAGTGTCCTGGGCAGGAGGTCAACGAGGCTCTGAACCAAGGCACCAGACGATGAAGAGCAGAGGAGGCCTCTGGGGGATGTTGGTGAGCAGAAAAGGTGGAAGGAATCTGAGGGACCTCTGAGATCTCTGGCTCTGAGATTTCTGGATCACTTGGGCATGTAGTGGAAGATATGTGGTTGGGGACATGTCACCTTGGCGATGTCCAGGGGTGTGTGTGTACGGAGATGACTGTTAGCCCGTTGGAAATACAGAAGGGCAATGTAAGAGTGAGTTATTTAGAAATATGGATTTGGAAGACACGGAAAAAATGAGATTTAGGGAAAAAATGAGATTCAGGGAAATGGAGGCATTAGAAACAATAGTAAAACGGGCCGTCACTGCTTAAGTATTTCTGTTTGCAAGGCTTCACCAGATAAGGGCTTGGCATGCAGAGTTCAGGAGCGGAAGGGAGATGAGCGAGGGATTATCTGCCCAGGGCAGAGGGGGGAGAGAGGCCATTCCCCCATGAATTCACCAAATGTAGCTTCTCATGCTGAAAATTCCCAAAGGAGCCATCATGTCGTGTTTTTTAGCTTGGGAGAAGTCCAAATACAGAATATTTACAAATTTAGAGAAACGTTCAATTTAGGTTCTGAGTGTTGTCATTTCCTTCGCTCTGTGGTGGGGGAAATCGTGTTTCTTGAGGATGCATTTTTAAATGTACCACTGAAAAACCGTGACTGTGATGAATTTTGGATTTTTGATATTGGGTGTGTGTGTGTGTGTTTGAATCGAGTTCATAGAAGTAACATACGAAATCATTCATCTTCTGGGGTAAGTTTTGTTGAAATTATTAAATAATTGTGTAAATTATTTTTCTATTTATGTCTCTATTCTAGATTAAGAGAGCTTGTATCTTAGTTTTTAAAGGCTGAAATTACAGAAGGGAAAATAAATAAATTTATTTTTAAAATTTAAAATAGTGGTGTTATTTATATGTACGTGAACTTGTTGGCAGATTCTGACCGCGCAGGTCTGGAAAGTGCGCTGACCTCCCATGGCTTCACTGACATGACTTAGTGCCGCTGAGCTTCAGCCTCCTGTTTGCGGGTGAGGGTAGCAACCAGCATTGCTCAGGATAGTTTGAGGATTAATTATACTGGATAAAAGCCCGAGAGCAGTTGAAACCTGCCCAGGGTCGGTATTCAAAAAATGTCCGTTGCCTTTCTATTTCCTTCCTTTCTTCCTTCTTTTTATCTCTCTCCCTTCCTTCCTACTTTCCTTCCTTCCTTCCTATCTATCTTCCTTCCTTCCTATCTTCCTTCTTCTCTTTGGGAGGAAGACAGGGGGAAGGGCAGAAAGAGATATAGAGAGAGAATCTCAAGCAGACTCTGTGCCCAGTTGCAGAGCACGAGGCGGGGCTAGATCTCACGACCCTGAGATCCTGACTTGAGCTGAAATCAAGAGTCAGAAGCTTAACTGACTGAGCCACCCAGACGCCCCATCATTCTCTCCTTTCTGAAAAAAAATCATACTGTTTCTGTTCAGACTCTTTTGTAGCACTCTATTTTAACATGATACTTGTTATACTGTCAGAAACCATGTTTCCCAATGCCTCTAGTGCACTTTATAATTTCTAGTTTGGATTTCTTATTAAAAATTTAAAGCTTTTTAGTTGTAGCAGCTAATTTTTTGCTGCTGAGCCCTGGCAGGGCGGTGATTTCCATGTCTCCTTTTTGGGGGCAGCTGAGTCCCTGCTGTCCAGTAATAAGTTGAGCCCCTGTGTCCCAGTAGAACATGACAAGGTCCGTGTTCCGGCCATTGGTGGCGTGATTTCTCCTGCCTCTGTGGCCCACAGGGTAGACTCAGCGAGGCCCCTATTTGAACGGGTGGTACTTCTGAGTGTCCTAGCGGTGCCAGCACACAGACTACACCAGGAAAGCAGCAAGCGAGAATCTTCTCCAGGGCTCCTTTCAGAGATGCTACAGTCATCAGGAGCTCTGTGGCTTCGCATGTGCGCGTGAGGCCAAGGCCCCGTCTCATGGGTGTCTGTGTGATCCGATGCCATTTGCTTTTCCGTCATTGTCAGGGCTGCTATTGTTTCTGTGTCTAAAAACGTAGCTTCCAGTAAACAGCCTGCAGTCCACAACTCTGAGAGATGTTATCAGCCTTTATCACTTTTCTCTTTGAGGAGAAGGTAGGCTCTGCTCAGGTTTCAGAAATGTTGTCCTAAGATGGGGGGAAGGAAGTGTTTGAAATGACACACGGGCTTGTGATTCTGGTAACCAAGGAAACATGCCCTGGATCTAAAGCCGCCTTGAGAAAAAAACTGATAGTACCTTTGGAGATTGTCTCAGAATCACCCACCAGGTTCTAAGGGGATTTGAAATTAAACGAGGTCACTATCTAGAATTAACAAAGTACACAGGGAACCGCCCCTTTAAAAATGCGCCGTTCACAGGATCAGTCCAGTCCATTCTACCATCTGAATAATCTGATCTCACATCTACTGTAATGGATGTTGAATAAAACTTTCCTCTGCTCTTGCCTTATTTTTTTTTAAAGATTTTATTTATTTATCTGACAGACAGAGATCACAAGTAGGCAGAGAGGCAGGCAGAGAGAGAGAGAGAGGGGAGGAAGCAGGCTCCCCGCCAAACAGAGAGCCTGATGCGGAACTCGATCCCAGGACCCTGGGATCATGACCTGAGCTGAAGGCAGAGGCTTTAACCCACTGAGCCACCCAGGTGCCCCTGCTCTTACCTTATTATTTGTATTATTACTATCATTGATTAGTTTGCCTCCTCTTCCCAATTGATCGTTAGATTCTCCCCACCCCTTTCATAGCAGTTGGTGATTGAAATTACATAGTCGTGGTTCAGCTCAACAGCTCCCCAGCTTGCCTAGGGTTTTGCTAATACAGGCATCTTTGGTGGAATCCGAGAAATTGGAGTTGGTTGAGAAGATAATCATATACAAACTTTTCTTTCGATAGATGAGAAATGGAATTTTTAGGAAGAAGTTACTTGGAGATAGAGGCCATGCCTTGAATCTCAATGTACACCTTTTGGTCACATTCTTGACACAAAGACCTGAGCGTTGGTACGGATTGTGCCGTATGATTACTGACACCATTTCAGCATTTCTTTATGTTAACGAAAGACTTCTGAGTACTGGACAGCAGGAAATACAGAATTCACAAACAGCCAAAGGATGAGGAGGACAGTTCTTCGGAAAGCCAGGGTCTTGGTCTCATAGGCCAAAGTGGTTGGACAGACTTTACAGTGATACAGACTGGTGTGGTGTTAGAGGATATGGAATAGGCAGGTGTTTGGTGATATGCAATGGGCACAAATACCTAAAGTTACTTACCTTCTGGGAGGGCTCTGCTCTTGACAGCCGGATGGGTAGCAACCCCTGCCTTAGATTTCCTTGCGGTAAGCTATATAAGCTGTAAAATGAAATCGCGCTGCATTTTTCTAAGGAATATATTTCACAATTAAGGAGGTTGAAATGGGGAAAAAGTGCACATAGAATTTTCACTGGAAAGCACATTTTAAACCTGATGCCTGGTTATTAATTAAATTATATTCCTGGGATTAAAATTTCAGTTTAGCTCAAACGTTACATTGGCCCTCTCCATCAAAGACACCTTAGAGCCTTGAAGGGATTTTTAGATTCCGGATTATTAGAGTCCTGAGAATTCTTGAAACAAATCTATGTTGTCCTGAAGCACTGGTTCTCAGAGTGCAGTGCACACTAGCATCACCCCCAAATTTCTGATTCACTGCGTCTAGGGTGGGTCCCAAGAATGTGCATTTCTAGCAAATTCCCAGGAGTTGTTGCTGCTGCTGTTGCCATTCCAGGCACTGTGCTATGAGGGCCACGGAATTAAAGGAAACCCAGCTATTTACTTCACTAAGTAGAATTGTTCTATTTATTTATTTATTTATTTATTTATTTATTTATTACCTTTATTGAACACTTACGTATCAGCATTTGTCCCAGAAGTACTCCATTTAATTTGGCACTTTTAATTCTCAACCTAGTTGCTTAGCCAGTCACTAAAGTCCGTTTCATCTCAGCTAGAACATCATAAGCAGTAGTGTGCTGATAAATATTTAATGACTGGCTTTATGTTTGAGGAGGAGACCTAATTTCAGTGTTGTTGGTTCCTGTGGTGTCAATACCACCATCGTGGCCCATTTAAAGTAACTGGATATCATATCCACCAGTTTGTGTAAAATTCCTGAAATTTAACCATCATCTGTCTTCACACCACCGACTCATAAGGAAGTGTCAAAGGTCGTGTTGAAACGTAACCTTCAGAAGAAGGAACCCTTGTGCGCTGTTGGTAGGAATGTGCACTGCTGATGGGAATGTAAGTTGGTGTAGCCATTATGGAAGACAGTGTGGAGGGGCCTAAAAAAAAAAATGAAAAACAGAAATAGCACATAATCCAGCAAGCTCACTTCTGGGTATATATCCAAAGGAAATGCAGTAAGTTTCTCAAAGAGGTATCTATCTGCACTCCCATGTTGAATGAATCATTATTCATAATAACCAAGATATGGAAACAACCTCGGTATCTGTCAGTGGATAGAGGGATAAAGAAAATGTGTTATGTATATATAATGAAATATATGTGTATATATATAATATATACATGAATTATATATAAGGTATATATAATGAAATTCAGCCATAAAAAGAAGAAATTCCTGTAATTTGCAAGTGCATGGATGAAACCTGAGGATATTATGTTAAGTGAACTAAGCCAGAAAGAGAGACAAATACTGTGTGGTATCACTCATATACGGAATCTAAAAAAGTCATACTTTCCCTCTTTTGTGCAGCTTTATTTTTTTCTGTAATTTTTTCTTCTGTATCCCTTATTCATTCCTCTGCTTCTTCCTTCATTGTGGCCATTATATCCAGTGAGTTTTGAATCTCAGTTAAAAAAGTCATACTCCTGGGGCGCCTGGGTGACTCAGTGGGTTAAGCCTCTGCCTTCGTCTTAGGTCATGATCTCAGGGTTCTGGGATCAAGCCCCACGTTGCGTTCTCTGCTCAGCGGGGAGCCTGCTTCCCCCTTTCTCTCTGCCTGCTTCTCTGCCTACTTGTGATCTCCCTCTCTGTCAAATAAATAAATAAAATCTTTTTTTTTTTAAGATTTATTTATTTGACAGAGATCACAAGTAGGCAGAGAGGCAGGCAGAGAGAGAGAGAGAGAGGAAGAGAAGCAGGCTCCCTGCTGAGCAGAAAGCCCGATGTGGGGCGGATCCCAGGACCCTGAGATCATGACCCGAGCGGAACCCATTGAGCCACCTAGGTGCCCCTAAATAAATAAAATCTTTAAAAAAAAAAAAAAAGTCATACTTCTAGAAACAGAAAGTAGGACTGTGATTGTCCTGAGCTGGGGGATAGGGAAAAGGGGAGATGTCAGTCAAAGTGTATATAAGCTCTCAGTTATAAGAGGAATAAGTTCTGGGGACCTCATGTATAGCATGGTGACTATAATTAATAATACTGTATTACAAACTTGGAATTTACTAAGAGACTAGATCTCACGTGTTTTTACCACTACAAAAAAAAAAAAAAGTATGTGAAGAAAGGAAACTACTTTAATTTTGTGAGGCAGACTCTTACCATCTCTCCTATGGGCAGGTATGGAGAAAGATGAAAAATAAACCCTTGTTTACACCTGGGGGGTTAGAGAGGAGCATACTGAAGGCACAGTAGACACTACCGTTCAAAACTCAAAGACTGGCTGCCCACAGAAGCATCTTACTGACTCTGAGGCCTTTTAGTTTTGAATTAGTTGCTGACTTTGAGATTTCTTGCGTTATAAAAATTAACCCTAAATTTCTTTTATTGAATGAGACATAAAGCAGTGGCAACTCAAGGCCCAGATTCTTTCTCAACAACCATCGCAGCTGTTTTCTCCTCCCCCCACACCTGGTTCAGACCAGGCAAGCCCTTCTGGGGCTTTCCCCAGGCCCTCAGCTATGCCTATGTGGGGAGCTCCTCCTTTCATTTAGCTAGCTCTACTGAAGGGCACTTGCTCTTGTGCCAGATGCATCATTTGAGGAGAATATGCATTCTTCTTTCTGGGTGCAAATTCTGGTGGGAGGAAGGGAAGCATTTGATCACCTTGGAGGACCTTTAAAAATTTAACAGTGAAAGCTATTTCTTTTGTTCCTTCCTCAGTGTTGTCACCATGCCATATCCCCCACCCCTACCTTGGGAGTGGGAAGGAAGGAAAGAGGAATTAGTCTTTCTAGAAACAGAATCCCAAACCCAGAGAACCCTCTTTTTTCTCTTTCTAAACTGTAGACCTGGGATCTAGATGAAGTTCTTCCCGATAAGAGAACACATGCTCCTGGGTGGTTTAATTATTGTTTATAGGGTAGAAACACTTTTCAGAATCCTGTTATTTATTTGTCACTCTACGGTTTCTTTTCCCATTTTTCTCTCAGCATCTTGAGTCTGCCCTGCCCAAGTTGGCTTTTATATCCTTAGCTTTTCTCAGTATGGGAAAACCCAGGTCAAAAGAAAATTCTCACAAAATCTTTACCTGCCTGAACTGCTCTGTGGTGGTTTTGAGGGTGGTGCAATGAGGCAGATGGTGGAAGATTCTCAGAGAGAAAACCATGGATTTAAATCTGATCATTATCAGATTGAGAGCTAAATATTTTGGCAACTTTCATGAGGAAATATGCCTGGGAATTTTCTGAATAAATATCATTCTTAAGTTTTGACGGCATGCAGAATTTAGGCCACCCACATTGTATGGGGCCTAGAACTGTTCAGTGAAGTCTAAATGATGTGTTTCAAGAGTTTGGTTCAACTTGTAATTTAACCTAGGGGAGAGCAAATAAATACTTGTGGGAAAATATTTGTGCTTGGAATCAATAAGGAATGTGCACGGAAGTTGCCTGCACTCTGGGAACACTGGTTTGCTGTTGAGATTAGTGCTGGATGGCGTTGGTTGGTAGCAAGCGGGGAAGAGCAAAGATGTTGACTCTTGGTTAGGCACGTTGACCTGCGGAGAAACCCTGCCACCAGCCACTTGGCTTACAACGTACAAATCAAGTCTAGTCACAGATGAATGATCAGTAAGGTTTGTTAAGCATTCTCTTTGTGCCACATGGTACAACACAGGAGTTTAGCAACCATCACGCTGTCGAGATCCTCACTTCTGAGATGGGGGAACTGGGGAAACTGAGTGTCGGTTACTCCCCAGTGGTCTCATACATAAGTGTGAAGGAGGCAGAATTTGGGTCCAGCTTTGGCTGACTCCATATTTTGAAGCACATGTTACATGTACAAGTCATGGTTCTTAGAAGAGGATTCCTTGTCAGTTTTATTTTTTATCTTCATAAATGTTCAATCTACAGATTCATCCCTGTGTTTCTTACTTTAAACTGGGCACATATAGTTCTTTGTCTATTGCTTAGCATATATACTCTATCCAGTGAGGCCTAAACATATTTTAATTTTTTTTTTAAAAGATGTATTTATTGGAGAGAGAGCATGCACACTTGCACGCACGTGTGTGGGGGGTGGGGGAGGGAGAGTCTCAAGCAGATTCCCCGCTGAGCACAGAGCCAGACACAGAGCTTGAGCCCATGACCCTGAGATCGTGACCTGAGCCGACCGAAATCAAGAGCTGATATTTAGCCGACTGTGCCACCCAGGTGCCCAGAACCTATTTTTATTTTTAATTTTAAAATTTATTATTGAAGTGTCGTTGACATCATTGTTATATTTCAGGTGTACCACATAGTGATTTGACAAATCTGTGCATTACTCATTGCTCACCATGCTAAGTGTAGTCACCATCTGTCACTCTGCACACCATTATTACAATAGTTTGGATTATATTGCCTATGCTGTACTTTTCATCTCCCTGACTTACTTATTTTATAACTGAAAGTTTATATCTCTTGATCCCCTTGACCTGTTTTGCCCATCTTCCCACCCACAACCCCTCTTTCAGACACCTGTTCTCTGTATTAAAGAGTCTGTCTGGTCTGTTCATTTTGCTTTTTAGATTCCACATATAAGTGAAATCCTTTGGTATTTGTTTTCCTCTGACTTATTCACTTATTTCACTAGTGTAATCCCTCTAATCCCATCCATGTGTTGTAAATAGCAAGATCTTATTCTTTTTATGGCCAAATAGTATTCCCTTGTACGCATACCTCATCTTCATTATCCATTCGTCAGTTGATGGACACTTTGGTTGCTTCGATATCTTGGTTATTCTGAATAATGCTGCAGTAAACATAGAGGTGCATATATATCTTTTTGAATTAGTGTTTTTATTTTCTCTGGGTAAGTGCCCAGTAATGGAGTTACTGGATCATATGGTGTTTCTGTTTTTATTTTTTGAGCAACCTCCATACTGTTTTCCACAGTGGTTGCACCAATTTAAATTCCCACCAACAGTTCTCTTTTCTCCATAGTTTCTCTAAAAATTATTGTTTCTGTCTCTTTGATACTAGCTACTTTGTCTCTGTTTTAATTGTTTTCTATGGATACATCATTTATTTACTTCTCTGTTGGTTGACTTCTGGGTTGTTTGCAGTGTTTCGCTCTTCTAAAACAGTACTGGTGTGCTAAGAACCTTTATGTGTCAACTTGTACCTGTCTTCTGAAGTACATCTATAAGACTTCTTGTGTATAACTAGGGGAGATTAAATGATCATTAAGGTATTAATGTCTTTAACATATATGGGTCGTATTCCTTGAAAAGCTGTTGACGGGATGAAAAGCTTGTGTTCATAGTGCTTCAGAAAGCTGAACATCACAAAAGTGTGAAGTATAGAATGGAAAGGATAGACCTTAAGGAAGCTGGGCAGTGAAGAAATTCTTAACACCAGTCTCCTCTAAGACAGAGACCCTGAACATGAGGGCAGCCCTGGTCATTGTCATGAAGATAGGAAGAGGTGGATGTAGGAGACCCTCTAATAGAATTACTAGGACTTAATAACTAACGATATTATAAAGCCGTTGACTTTAAAGGCAAAGTTTATTCCTTCAGAAGTCTACTGTGGGGCGCCTGGGTGGCTCAGGTGGTTAAGTGACTGCCTTCAGCTCAGGTCATGAGCCTGGAGTCCCATGATCAAGTCCTGCATTGGGCTCCCAGCTCCATGGGGAGCCTGCTTCTGCCTCTGACCCTCTCCCCACTCATGCTCTCTCTTAGTTTCTCTCTCTCTTAGAGAAATAAATAAAATCTTAAAAAGAAAAAAGAAGAAAGAAGAAGAAGTCTGCTGTGGGCCAGATTTTCTGTTGGGCCTTGGTGAAAGGGCACAAAACAGAGACAACTGTCTCTCCCTACCTGAAGCTGACAAATACTAAGAGAGTGGGAGATGGAGAAGAGTACAGATCGGGAAAGAGGCAGTTATGGCACAGGATTCTCTGTGGGATAGGAGATGTCCTAGGTGTTATGTATGGAGCAGCTAGGAGGGACATGTAGCCAGAAGAGTAACAAAAAAGAAAATTACTGCAGGGGCTAAAATACTTGGTGTCTTTTAGAAGTGAAAGTAGTTCAGTGTGGCTGGACCACAGTTTTGAAGGTTACTAGCCATTTTGACTCTGTGAGATGATATCTCATTGTGGTTTTGATTTGCATTTCCCCTGATGATTAGGGATGTTAGGCATCTTTTGATGTGTCTGAACAGATTTTGATTTTTGATGAATATTTATTTACATGGGTACGTATGATGATGAGTATGTCTTACTGCATAACACATTGCTTTATGCCTTACCTTTCTTTTTCTTTTTTTCCCCCTTTTATAGTGGATTTAGCCACCAACCAGCCATATACATAAAGAAATACATATTTTAATCTCCTTTCTTTTTTTTAGTACAGTTGGGAAACACCAGGTTTTCACACACCCACCTAAATAAAGTAGGCAGATTTTAATATTCTGTAAAAAAGCACAGCGTCTGGTGATTGGAACATGTTGGGATTTTCATTGAGAATTCTCGCGTGCATCAATTTTCTGGTGATAATCTGGTGCTCTCCCACTTGACCGGAAGTGTGCTTTTTCTAAAGCCTTTCTTTCTCCTTGAGGTCAGAAGTGTCCTTGCCCTTTCTCTGACACGGTTCTGGGCCATCAGCAGAGTGAGGTAGCTCTGGGAAGAGAGGGACTGCTTCAGGGGCCCAAGTCAGGGGGCCTTCACTGTCTCTCCAGTGTCGTAGGCTGTCATGGCTTTAGATGTCCTCACCATAAGGGCCTTTGAGGGTTGGGGCCACAACTCTCCCTCTGACTCTTCTGTTACAGCTGCGTAATTGGTTGTAAAACTTCAACTGGAGGTGAAAACTCATTTTGGCAACCATTACTTCCCACTGTAATTCATTTAAAAACTGCAGCATTTTTACTAACAGAAGAGTATGCTCCCGCATCAAACCACCTGGCTCATACGTGTTGGTAATTGCATATTGTTGATAACCATAAACTCCTAGATTACACTCATAAAAGCTAATAATTCCCCAAACAACCAGAAAGGGCACCAGAGAGTGGATGCAAATTCAGCCCTTGCCTTCTGCCATTTGTTTAGCTATGTTTATTATTATTTTTGAAAAGATTTTATTTTATTTATTTGAGAGAGAGAAAGAGCAAGTGAGCACATAAGTGGGGGGAGGAGGAACAGAGGGAGAGGGAGAGGCAGACTCCCCGCTGGGCGGGGAACCTGACGTGGGGCTCCATCCTAGGACTCTGGGATCATGACCTGAGCTGAAGGCAGAAGCTTAACCAACTGAACCACCCACAGGCCCTGTTTAGCTCAATTTAAATTAGTGGGAACTGATCGGAGTGCTGGTGATGCGTTGAGAAGTTGGGGGGGGGGCTAAATAAGGGTGATTGGAGATTGCAGACTTTGTGTCCATGTGGGGACATGAGATGTGGACCTCTGATGAGGCAGATGGTTTCTTGAGATAATTGCTAGGCACTCAGAGGGCAATGGCCAGTGCTTCCCGGAAGATCGTCGCCCAGCACAAACCTTGTATGGTCAAAAAGGAATCTGCTCGCCTTTTGGTCCCACATGTCTTGTAAGCTAATACTCGGAGCAAGCGCTTGTAGAAAGAAGGGGATAAGGGTCATAGTCAGAAGGAGGGGGCTGGAGTCTGGTTCTGTCCCTTAGCCGAATGCCTCTGAGCCACAGCCCTTCCCTTCAGCGACCTCAGTGTCTTCCACCCAGGTAGAATGTGGCTCTAGCTTTAGGGCTATGGTGAGCATTAACTGAGATAACGTATATATGGGAAACTCCTTTGCAAACTTGAAAGTGCTCTTTAAACACGAGGAACCTGGACACCTGCCCTTTCTTCATTTCCCGACGAGACAAATGGACCCAGGGGAAGCATCACTGTAAAAACCATTCTCTGTACTGGGGTTTCCTTCAAAACACCAATCCTGAGTAATGCTTGTAGTGTGCCTCTTTGAAGAAAAAAAGAAAAAAAAAAATTTTTTTTTTTGTTTTTTTTTTTTTGTTGTTTAAAAAGTCAGTTCATGACTCATTCCCTGGGGCTGGGAGTACCTTTTTTGGCAACCCCGATTCCTGTGGCTGTGCATTGAGTCATTAGTTTGGACAATCTGATGCCCAAGAAGATCCTGTTCTTTGTGTTCCAAGTGAACCCTCTTGGGTTTAAAGACAGCACCGTCCAGAATGTGTGACTAACGGGTCACTGAAGGTGTTAGACGTGGCCCAAACCACCCAGTGAATCAGTGACTGACCGTTGTCGCCAGTAGCCAGCGCCAGCTTTCTTCCCAAAGATAAAAGACCCAGGAAATAATTAAGTTGACTGCAACAGCATTTGTGGCAGAGCTGGAAATCAAATGAAAATCAACTTAACTGCTTGTCTTCAGGGGATTTTTTTCCTAGAGGCTTAACGTGGGTCACACTCAAGGGGAGGAAGGTGGCGGCTACATTCATGATTGCAAGGAGAGAGCTAGAAGTTTGTTTTACCCTTTTGCAAATTTGACAGTTTACATTAAAGACCTGTAAGGAGAAGATGGGTTTGTTATGTTTCATTAAAATAAAAAAAATATAAGTAGAGGAGCTGAAAGAGAAAAGAGTCTAGATCTTTTTAGATCATTATCGGGGTTATGCCACAGACTCTGAGTCAATAAAAAATAATAACCCAAACTTTTCATCTTGAGATTCTGATGAAATAAACACCACAGCTAAATTGTTTTCTCTCCCTTCTTCATTGTTTTCTCTCCCTCCTCTTCTCAGCTGAGGGAGTCATGGACAGGGCAGGTGCGTGTTATCTGTGAGCTAGTTGCTAGAATTCTTTTAGATCAAGAAGGTAGTAGAGTTTAGCATTGGCACCTGGGTCCCTGGTTGTGCAGGTGGAAACCTCCATGTATTTTCATTATGGTGACAGTGGTGGGTGGTGTTTCTTACCATAACCTCTGAATAGCCCCCAGCCCCTGTAACTCAAGAGACAGTCCTGACAAAAGAGAGCCATCTCTTGCCACCTGGCCTGTGGCACCCTGTTTCTGCCTGAGCCTTTGTCTTCGTGGTTTTGCTGTCTGCAAACCCTCCTCCAGCCAAAGATTGATGTGCCTGGATGATTTATGGCAGTGATTGTCAGGGACCTTTGAAGCCCATCCAATTTCAAGATTCAGGTTCTCATTTCTTGTCATTTATGGCACATTTGATGAATTCTCACCATCAGCTGACATGTTTCATAATTGTCAAAACTTTGATTGAAGTGGTAGCTCTGAAAAAAAAAAGTATGGAAGGGGGAGAAAAAAAAAAACAAAACTCCTTCACCACATTTCCCCCCTGTGCCCAAAACTGCTCTCGCTGAGGCTCCCAGCCCCATCATTTAGCCTAAATGCTCAGCAACTTGCTGACCTTGCAAAGGACTCCTCACTCTCCTTTTACAGTCTTGGGCCTGCATTTGCTGGGCCTCGTATTTTGCCTGTTGGGGCCTTTTCTAGTCCAGATGGTGAAAGCTGTTGAAAGTGGCACTTTGGAGAAAATTTTGAAGCTTTCTTAAGAGTCTTTCAAGGTTAAAAAAAAAAAAAAAAGCCTTTCAAGATACATCTGAGTGGGGCCTGCCTAGATAGTATCAAGCTTTTTCCGTTATCTCAAACCTGGTGTGGTTTGTTTTGTTTTTGTTTTTATTCCATAAGCCAACATTCTTTGGCTGGGATGCAGGCTCTCTGGATCTTTGGCTGCTTTTACAACCTAGAACACTGTTCCGCACTTTGGAGCTGTCCCTAAGGTTAAGCCAGCAAAATCAGTTAGGACTGGATGTGGTTCTTTCGTATGTAGAGTGATCTGTCCTTGTTGTCCTATTTGTTCTAATATCACTCACCTCAGTCCTTCCTAGTTCAGTGACAGGTTTTTTGTTTTGTTTTGTTCTGCTTTTTTGTTAATGGCAACTGACTCCTTTTCCTTCCCCCTCCTTCCCCAGGGTACGGTGACAATGAAGTCTCGCCTCTTCTTATAACTTGTAGTTTCTTGGTTTCCTCCCCCAGAAGCAATAAATACCAGTTCTTTTTGCATCCTTCTAGAAATATTTCATGATATGTAAGGATTCACACACACACACACACACACACACACACATGCATACAATATTCAAGGTAGGATTTGAACTCATACATCTGGATTTCCTGACTCTACTGTTTAAAACAGATGAACATCCAGGGCTCCTGGGTGGCTCAGTTGGTTAAGCATCTGCCTTTGACTCAGGTTGTGATCCTGGGGTCCTGGGATCAAGTCCTGCATCGGGCTCCCTGCTCAAGGGGGAGTCTGCTTCTTCCCCTTCCTTCTGTCCCCTCTCCCTTTTCATGTGTGCTCTCCCTGGCTTTCAAATAAATAAAATCTTAAAAAAACCCACATCAACATCTAGCATCTCCTTCCTGCCATTTTGGATGAAAGACAATTCCCGTAAACCCTGAAGTGCTGATGACCTTGCGTGATCTGGTTCTTTTCAGACTCTCCAGCCTCATCTAGCGCCATTTTCCCTCTCTTTCCTTGTCTGCCCCTTGTTCTGCTCGTTTCTCAAACAGAACCCTTCCCTGGCTCCTCATACTCCTCGGTTACCCTGCTGTGTGACGCATAGTTCCGTGGACTGTTCCTTTATAGCACTTACCGCAGTGTATAAATTCTGTATTTGTGCAACTCTCCCGCTGGCACTTCCTCCCTCATATTAAACTCCAAGTTCGATGAGGACAGAAACTTTTTTCTTTCTTCTCCCTTCCATGTCTTTCTTGCCCTTTTATCCCTGGAGCCTGTGCATTGCCTGGATATAGCAGGTTCTCCACAGATGATAGCCAAGTGATGGACGAGTGAATGAAAAAAAGTTGGGGAGCTGTTCCTTCGGGTAGCAAGGAAATGCTGGCCTTTCGGGAAATAGTTGCACTTCTGTATCCAAACATGTTTTTTATCTTTAGGTTCTGGACATATCTTGTTGTTGTTTTTAACTACTCCTAAGAAGTCAGCCATCCTGGAAAGGCTGATCATAAAGCACTGTCAGGAAAAACCTTGGCAGTCATATTCGGTATTAACTCACAGTGCTTACATTCTCTCACCTTTCATGATCTCTTATTTTGTCTCAATCGTGGTTTATTTTTTCAAACAGGAATGCCCCCTATTTTTATTTTGCAATTTCTCCCACATTGTCAATCTCTCAGGGAGGCGTCTAGGATCCCAAAAGGGGAAGATCGGAGAGAAGAGGAATGGGAAAGTGAGTGACTGGCAGCCAGACTCACAGCCCGCTGAAGGCAGGAATTAAGTGCCTAATGCGAGGTATGGAGCGGAAGCGTGACAATGAACAAACATGCTGGAAGGAAAAGAAGGAAGGGCACTGCTGATTCTGGAACCGCCGTTATCATTAACAAGCCGCACTGTTGCTTTGCTCAAGTCTTGCTCCTCATCAGCTTCTAGAGCCGCGTGTCACTTACTGCTGTGGTCACTTTTTCTTCCAAGTTCACCATCGCTTCTTTCCCGTTTGGTGTTTTCTTTCTTTCTTTCTCTCTTTCTTTTAATTTTTAAGATTTTATTTATTTGAGAGAGAGAGCGAGAGAGAGCATGAGAGGGGAGAAGGTCAGAGGGAGAAGCAGACTCCCTGCGGAGCTGGGGTCTGGATGGGGCACTTGATCCCAAGACTCTGGGATCACAACCTGAGTGCAAGGCAGACGCTTAACCAACTCAACTGAGCCACGCAGGCGCCCTTCCCATTTGGTGTTTTCATCTATAACGCCTCAGTGGTCATCTTTGGGCTCTAAAACAGAAAGAAAAAAATAGGGAGAGTCTGGGCCCAGGGCGGGACAGGGAATAGGACTAGCTATGCTTCTGAACTTGGTTTTCATTCAGTTTTGAAGGCTGAGGATTAGCTGATGGTGATCACCACATTTTCCTTCTGGCCTGGAGTCAGTTTCCGTTTCCCTAAGTCCACTTGGGGCATCTGAAGTGGCGGAGGGGGAGGGAGTGAGCCCTTCCTGCTTTGAGCTTTCTTCTAAGCACAGCCCGGGCAGGAGGAGTGTTTTCCTCTCTTTCTCCCTCTGTATTGAGTGGGGCCGCACGGAGCTTAATTGCCAGTGGTTGGGGACATTCCTTCTTAATAAGAATTCTTGACTTTTCTCTAATTAGCCCATTGTTTGTATACCAGTGATGTTACTGTATTTGAAGGGCTTGAGAATAGTTTAATCTCTCTTAAGTCAATGATTTCTCCTTGTTTACCTGATTCTCTGCAAACTTCTTTCCTCAGCCAACGGGAAAGGCAACTTTACCATAATTCATCGCAAGTCATGAAGCTCTTTTGCTCTTTTATGGAACATTTGGAGTACGTGTTTAACATGCGCTTATTTTCTGGGAAATCATGGGACCTTGCCTTGAAATTCTGTGTGCTTTATGACTTGGTTTATGACACCAGACGGAAGCGGCAGACTTAATCCTCTAGCCACCTGGCTTTCTTTCCTCCTACCCTTCATTTGTTTGGCTTCTGACTTTTGATAAAGTTCTCACACATGAAGATATGCCCGGGTGCCAAGACTTATACTTGTGCACGTTGCAGGGTTTCAACATATTTGACCCTCACTGGTTTCCCCAGGCTTTTTTACCTCTGTCAGTGATAGGACACACTTTCTTTTTGTCATAATAAGTAATTGGTTGTTTCTTTTAATCTGCTCAGCTGCATTCCAGAAAATAATAAATCTTTGAAATTATTGAAATAATGAGCAACAATTATAGACATTGCTGGGGTGACCTTGGGAACTAATCCTGAGGGAAATTGAGAATCTGTCCTTTTTTCTACACTCCTCCCCTCATTCTCCTATTTTCCCCCCTTATTATAGATTCATATATATCAGCTTCCCAGATAACCAAACAAGTTATTGCTCTTAGGTGACATAATCTGTACCTAATCTGAAGGCTGTGCCTGACATTTCACTGATGGGTCAGTTTCCCTGGAATTTTATGAGTCGGGAGGCTTACTGAAATTCTTGGTTTTCAGCCAAGTTTCTGTTTCACTGCAGGTAGAAAACTTGGACCTGACTCACATTCACTTAAACAGGTTGATCAGGGCAACTCAAATGATCGATCGAGAGGATAGTGTGGGTTCCAGAAAGCAGAGAGCAAAAGGAAGGACTCTGGAGTTAGAGGATGAAGGGAGACATGTAGGGTCTGGGCAAATGCAACGTGGAGCGGTTCACCAAGCCTCAGAGTGCTGGCACAGAAGGGTACCTCTCTGAGCTAGAACGAGGTAGTTTATTTCAAATAAAGAGAAATGGAAGGTCTTTGCTGAGAGGATAGCAAGCATATCACGCTCATTATCCCAGGCACCTGTGCAGTCTGGCACGCCAGAGCTGTGCATTCAAGAAGGATTTAGGCAGATTGCAGTGATGGCTTCTCGACATCCAGGCAGCCTCTAGACAGTACTCTGACCTCTGAGTACACAACCCATAGCCAGGTGATTCTGTTGCCCAGATTATGTTCTGATGCACTTGTCACACATAAAGTCTGGTGGAAAGTAGAGTTCTGGTCCAACCCAGGGTGACAGTTTTTAGGTTCTTAAACTTGGCCATCTTCCAGAAGTCTCCATTTTACAGTGCTTGTATCTCAGTACCTGAAATTCTGCAGAGAATTTTTATTTGAGTCATAAATTTTTAATGTCAAAACCTTCCTGACAACTATTAGCTAAATGTTTAGTCCAAAAGAGAGATTAAATACGTATAGGTTATAACTTAAGCTACCAAATGACTCACCCCAGGGAGGATTTTCAGGTTAAAAGTAGTTTCATAAGACTTTGGGGAGAGACACCCAAAGATCTCATATTTTAGTGGTCCCAGCGAAACCTGTGTAATACATTATCAGCTGCCTGCCATATGAAAAATGTTTATAGAAGCAACTCAAAGTGTATAGTTAGGCAGTTCTTACCAATTAAAGCTTCCCTCTTTAAAAAAAATTTTTTTAATAAAAGTTCATATTTGCACAATAAATGATTTATAGAGAAATTTTAATGTGTAAGCTTTCCACCGAGTCTAACTGAAATTAGAAAGCTTTGAAATGAACTCATAAATATTATTATAACATACAAAATATACTGGAAGCTGTAAAATGTACAGCAGTTTATCACTGAAAAGTTAAGCTACATTAAAGGCCATAGATTTGGTTTAACTCTGTATTCCCCACATGGCTCGGCCATAACTTTGTGTGTTGCCGAACAATCTGCAAAGTACCTCTTACGTATATCATTTTATTTGATCTGGGTAACCAGCCCTGTAAAGTCAGGGGGGTCGGTGTTACCATCCCGGTTTTATAGCCAAGGGACCTATGGTCACAAGAGGCTAAGTGACTTGTTGGAGGGTCACCGAGTAGCTAAGTGAGGGCTGGGGCACACCAAGACTCCATGCCTCACAGAGCCGGGGCTCTCTCCCTTCAGCCCTGCTAACCCATGACACAATACCATTCGATCAGGCACAGTCCTGAAATAACCTCAGACAGTGCTTAGCGCTGAAGGGCATATGCTGTGTTTTAATCAAAGAAGACTACGACAGCAAGGATTAGCTGCACTGTCCCTGGGTCTAATGCTGGGTAGCTGCATATTTGAAAAAGCTCTGTATTTGCATCTTTGATCAGATAATACAGTAAGCATTGTTTTATGGAGGATTACCGTAACATCTGTAGTGTGTTTTAGGTAACACAATTAAAGTAGCTCTTATTTTATGTGATGCCACTAAAACCACCTCTAACCTCGGACACACACATCGGTAGCTAGACCAGGGTTGAATCGTAGCTCTGACGTTACAGGCAAAGGTGTGTAGAGGACAGACCCCGAGCTATCTCTGATTCCAGCAACGTTGGGGGAAATTTGTAAATAGAATCTTGAGTGTCAGAAGGCACTGTTTACATTTTACGTTGCTGTAGGAACTGAGACCAGGTGGGTCGATTGCATCCGTCGATCATTTCCAAGTAAAATTTTATTAGATTTTATTAAAAATTTTATTAAAATTCTCTCCAGACAAGAGTTTTTTACGAGGATTACTAATAAAACCTAAAATACAGATTTCAGGTTCCTTTCATTTATGTAAAAAAAACTGAGGTGGTTTTTTCCCCCAAAGCTGTTGGAAGAATGTTAAAATGATAGCCTCCTATAAAGCTGGAAGGAAAGCAGACTGAAAAATCCCTCAGGTTGGTAACTGGGGCTGAGTGGGCGGGCGGCGTTGCTGGGAGCGCTCTTCCAGGTTGAAATAATCAAGGCTCTGGACATGAGACGCTGAAGGAGTGTTCCTCATGCATTGCATGTACTGCTTCTGGTTACTTAACCACCATTTCTTAGAAAGCAGTGGTGGGGGGTGGCGGTGAATGAAGCGGAGTCTGGAACCTGGATTCCAGATCCCCGATGGGTTCAAATCCTGATTCTGCCACTTACCAACGAAGCATGTAACTTTGGCCCGTTGTTGAAGCTTTGCAGCTATAGAAAGGGATGCTGACAAGAATCCATATCAGTATTTGAAGTAGTGTGTGGCCCCCAGGGCTCCCCACTCTGTTCGGATCACCGGATCTGGTTGGGTTCGGCAGGGAAAGCGAGATAAAGAGGCTGGCCCCTTTAAGACATGGTGGAAGACCATTCCTGTGGAAGGTTTAGGGATTGCTTTCTGGGTCCAGATGAAGCAGGCTGGTGAAGCAGGTGTCTGATTCACACACACACACACACACACACACACACACACAGAGTTCGTCTCCATGCACATGCACACGTATGCACGCACACATCCTTTTGAAGAGTGTAACAGTCTGGCGGACTATTAAGGGTTACATGTGCTCAAGACTCGAGTCTTCCTCTGTATGGAAGTTTGAGTCTCTTTCCCTCTGTCCACCTCCCTTTTTGTATGGCATCACCTGAACTGTTTCCTAAGTGAGGGGGAAAGGAATCAATTAAAGGGAGAGAAATGAAAGGTCTCAGTAATGAAGAACCGTGGATTTCTAAAGCCACTCACATGGTGCCAAGTGATCTTGCGTCTATTTCTTTAAGTTCCTTTCCCTCCTCTCTGCCTCCTGAGCTCCCGAAAGCACATTGATCACTTTTTACAGCTTTTCCATGATAGGTGCAGTAGTTGGTTTTTTATTGAACCATAGATTGCAGCATTATAAAACACACTCATTCAGAGGAGTAATGAAGGCCATTTTTAATTGCACTTGGGAAGCGGGGTGCTATGATTAAATTATACCTGCCTCTGTATTGGAAGGAAGAGAGAGAAAACCAGATCATGTTTCTCCCAGGGACTTGAGGTTTCCCAGAGCTGAAGTGAATTCAGGGCTGCATGACAAAATTTGGAACTTCGGCCTTTTGGGATTGTGAGTCAGCATTTCCCCAGTGCTGTGATTAACCTCACAGATGCACAACTGTTGCAAAGCTAATGACCAAGAGGTTAGTGATCTAAGGTTATTCACTGGTGGGGGACGGACTGCATACAAAGAGGACACCACGGCACACAAGTTTTTAGTTAAAAATTTTGTGTGTCTGCACCATATTAGTTTGCTAGGGCTGCCGTAGCTCGGTTTATAAACCTGATGGCTTCAGCAACACAAACCTCGCAGTTCTGGAGGCGGGAGGTCCAAGATCAAGGTGTTAGCAGGCTTCCTTCTGTGGGCTGTTAGAGACAATCAGTTCCATCCCTCTCCCCTAGCAGCTGGTGGTTTACTGGCAGTCTGGTGTATTTTGGCTTATAGAAAGGAGGCCCCAAACTCTACTCTTTCCCGTGGTCTCTCTTCTTCTCTCTCTCCGTGTGTGTGTGTGTGTGTGTGTGTGTGTGTGTGTATCCTTCCAAATTTCCCCTTTTTAAAGGATACCATTCTTTGGATTAGGGGCCCAATCCTACTCCAGAATGACTGCGTCTTAACTAATTACATCTGCCATAACCCTATTTCCAAATAAGATCCCATTCCGAGGGTACTGGGGTTGGAACTTCATAATATAAATGGCGGGGGGAGGGGGACAATTTTGTCCTGTAACGTACCCGTACATACACTTGTAGTTCGGTCTCTGTTGGGGGGTGTATGTGAGTGTATATGTATATCTCACAATGTTCTGCTGCTGTTGTTGAGAATTTCTAAGAAGTGTGGGAATTAGCGGCAAGAAAAAAAAATCTGTGCAATGAACAGCACTAATTTCCTTCTTGACATTTCAGGGAATCATTCTGGAAAGTGAAATTGCTCTGAGCCGATGCATGGAAAATCCTGTGCAAGAGCTCATTCCTTTTGTTGCATTCTTCCAAAGATTCCTTTGGCAGCTCTGCGTTCAGTCCAGATGCCTTCCACGTCCGGTGGTTTAGGCATGTGTGTACACGATTGTGTGCAGGGTTGTGCGAAGCCAATTACGGTTGGAAACAGTTGCTTAGCCGGCAATTAGGTTCCTCGCAGTCTCGAATTACACTGCTTTGCATTAAGACTCTGCAGATTTGAGTTGCTTTGGTAATTTACAAAAGCCATTTTGAGGTTATAACTAGAAATATAATCTTCCAGTTAGGAGGTTTTCTACCCGATACCTGTTTTGTTCATTCGACTGCAGGCCCATTTTAAGTATTTTTCAAAACCAAGGGCAGGAGTGTTGGGAAGTTGGGGATCCAGAGGTGGAATCCTGAATCCATCTCTGGTCTCCAACCCTGGATTTTTTGAGGACCCAATTGTGGCCGTATTATTGTTTACTTTAGCAACTCAGGTGAAACTGAGCATCAGATAACTCTTCTGTTGCATATAAAACCTTTCAAAAGCGAGATCTGTTGTTTAACTATGAAGCAGTATTCTATTATTAACCCTGGCCAGCCAAGACTTGCTCTTTCATTAGCATACAAAAGAAAGGAGATTGCATGAGGAGAATGAGGTAGATTTTACATAGTGATGTTTCAGAGTTTTAAAATTCATCCTAAGGTGATCAGATTCCCTTCCAAGCAGACAAAGAGAAGAATTTTGAATTCAAGGTGATGGACAATTTCTCCTTAGAAATATGATGGTACCAGTCCAGGTGGGGTAACAGGATGCTAAATGTTGCATTTTCCCCCCTCTTTCATTGGAAAATTTATAAACATCCCACACAGACAGACAAGTTGACGAGTCCCAGGACTCGGCCGGGTGATTTTTCTCAGTGTCCTCCCCTGTGCACGCAGGTCGGGAAGCAGAGGCCTCTGGAGGCTGCTGGGTCTCTCTTCTGGTTGCTAACTCTGAGTTTCGATTGTGTCGAAAACGTGGTTTGTTTTCTACCAGCAGTAAATGTGATCGTTTTTGAGAACACGCTTCCATCCTTGTGGGTTCATTTTGAGCGGGAGTGTTTTTGTGAGTCTCGCCCACGCTGCCGGAGGTGGGGGTTTGCCCCGTAGAGTTGTGGCTTCGGGCCTCAGGACACGAAAATGAAGGTGGCGGCATAGATGGGGTCCTCTTGGCTGCTTGCGCACCTGTGCGGGGATCTCTGTCCCCTTCGCCTCACCACTATGGTTCGTTCTAGAACTGCTGTCACCGAGTCCCACAAACTGGGTGGCTTTAAACGACAGAAATTTGTTCCCTCACAGATCTGGAGGCTGAAAGCCCCAAACTAAGGGGTTGCCAGGGTCGTGTTCTCTCTCAAGATCCCAGACTTCTTGCCATGCTATTCCAGCTTCTGGGGTAGCCTCCAATGTCCCCTGGTGTATGGCAGGATGGATTCAGTCTCTGCTTCCTCCTTCCCTGTGTCTGTGTGTGTCTCCCTCTTCACAAAGCCTTCTCCTCTCTGTCGCTTCCCTATCCTGACAGGGATTCTAGTCATAGTGGAGGGGGGACCTAACCTGCTCTAGTGTGACCTCTTCTTAACGAATTATATTCCCCACGAGCCCAGTTTGAAATAGGCTCCCATTCTGAAGTATTGGGGTTGTGTCAGGCCTAGGTTTTGGGGACACAGGTCAAGCCATAAAATCTAGTTTTCTCTCTTTCTTGGTTGACATGTCACCTTTGCTGGGAAGTCTTCCGTGATACAGCCTGATGTCCCTTTTGACACCAGAACTTCCTCACTGTAATAATTTTTTAGCCCATCTCCAGATTGATTCTGTGTTTTTACTCTCCGTTAGACTCTAAGCACCCTGACGTCAGAGATAATTTAGGATTATTTTAGAAATATTTTTTCAAGTTCTCGTAAGTGTTACATTAAAGCAGTATGGAGACCTTTATGCATTTTGATGTAACTCAAGATATTGGTAACAGAGTCATCTTTATCATCTCTCTTTTGGGGGAAGAAGTGATAGGCAAGAAAGAAGTAAAGGCAAAACCACGGGTGAAACATTAACCGCTCTCCCAAGTTTTTGTCGGTGTAGGCAAATGCAGTTTCTGAATCCTTGGCTTGAGATCATACGACTGTGGAACAGATGTGGCATCCAACGCCTGGGAGGACCGTAAGCAGCTTACCGATCCGGCCGTTTAAAGACTGTTTACTGGCCATGGTAACATTACTTCTGGTTGCCTGTCTTAATTCGTTTTAGATTAATCTGCCTTGTAGTTCGAAGGAAAATGAATTGAGTCAGTAACTTCAGGAGTTACGTAAAATCTGTACAGTGCTAAATAATTGAATGGGGTTTAAGTACGGTCTTGAAATTGGAATGTCAGTTTGATACAAATGCTTCAAAACAGAGTGTTAGATGAGCTGATCTGTTCCTCCTATAAAAGCCCTGAAACGCCCCCTTCCTGTCTCCCTCTAGAGCTTGCCATTCCCTCCCTCACAGCATACGTAGGGCCCATTTTCATTTCCTTGAGGATGTTAACTTTAGGAAAGGTGAGTCTGCCAGTGTGACTTCCGGGCCTGGAGTTGAGAGTTTGGGGTGACGGCATCCAGACTTCAGCGTGCTGACGAGTCACCTGGGGAGTTTGTTAGGAAGGACACTTTCTGTGGCCCACTCCAGAAACTCTGATTCAGCAGGCCTGGGATTGGGTCCAGGAAAGTTCTTTGGAACCACTGGTGGTTCTAGTGCTCATGTCCTCAGACCGCATGTAAAAGAAATACTGGTTTAGGGGACTTGAGGGGAAGAGTGTGTAAACTCTTGAGAGGGGATTCAAGATGATTTCCCTTTAAATATATTTATCACAAGTAAATATTACCTTTTTTTTTTTTTTAGTAGATGGGGGTGTTTTGCCAGCCCAAAGGAAATAAATTCTGGAGATTTCCCTGAGATCTGTGGGAGGAAAGCTAAAGTGTCATTCTTACCACCCCCCCTCCAAAAATATGTGTGTGTGTGTGTGTGTGTGTGTGTGTGTATCTATCATTCTGTTATCAGTCCTATTTTACAAATTTATTTAATCCTATTTTACAAATGCAAAATACTTAAGGCTCAAAGAGCAATGAAAACTAACGTTTGTTGATCACTTAAGAAAGGAAGCAGCAGCAGTGTTTGTTGTTACCATCATTATCTTTATTTCATTTACCCTGTAGAACAGCCCTGTGAGGTGTCATCACCGCTTACAGGTAGAGAAAGTGAGAGGTCGTTTCGGTAACTTGTAAGGATTACACATTTAGTTTGTGGTCGAGTTGGGATTCACACACAGCTCTGACTGACTCCAGAACCCATTGTCTTTTTATTACAATAGGTAGATTTAAGGTCTTTCCATGGCTAGCATTGGCAGATAAAATACAGGATGCCCCCTTTAAACTGAATTTCAGATGAACAATGGATATTTTTAGTATGGCTCAGGAAGTATTTGGGACATACTTCTATCAAAACTTTACTGGGAGGGGCACCTGGGTGGCTCAGTGGGTTAAGCCTCTGCCTTTGGCTCAGGTCATGATCTCAGGGTCCCGGGATTGAGCCCCGCGTTGGGCTCTCTGCTCAGCGGGAAGCCTGCTTCTCTCTCTCTCTGCCTGCCTCTTTGCCTACCTGTGATCTCTCTCTATGTTAAATAAATTTAAAAAAAAAAAAAACTTTACTGGGATATACTTACACTTTTCAGAATTAGTGGGTGTATACTTATACTTAAAAAAGTCATTGTTTATCTGAAATTAAATTTAACTGGGCATCCTGTAGTTTTATTTGCTAAATCTGGTCCCCTTGTATATGGCTAGTGGGTTCTGTCCTCCTTACTTTTTTTTTTTTTTTTTTAAGATTTTATTTATTTACTTGACAGGCAGAGATCACAAGTAGTCAGAGAGGCAGGCAGAGAGAGAGAGGAGGAAGCAGGCTCCCTGATGAGCAAAGAGCCCGATGCGGGGCTCGATCCCAGGACCCTGAGATTATGACCTGAGCCGAAGGCAGAGGCTTAACCCACTGAGCCACCCAGGCTCCCTGTCCTCCTAACTTCTGACTCCAAGTCCATTCCCTCCTTTCTAAGTGCCACATTCTGTTCTAGTATCTTGTGTTCTTCCTTCTCCTCTTTGGCGCTAAAATGAATGGTCTGTCCATTCTGGTCTTCTGTCCATAGGTAGGTAAATCATAGCTTAGGTGAGAATGGGTTCTACTGCAAGTGAGAATGACAGGATCTGTCTCAAGTCAGAACACCTGCATGTAGCTCACACTGTCTTCACCATACCGTGGATATTTTCATTTTCTTAATTTAGCTTAATTTACTTAATTTTATTATTATATTATGTTAGTCACCATACAGTACATCATTAGTTTTTGATGCAGTGTCCCATGATTCTTTTTTTTTGGTATAACACCCAGTGCTCCATGCAATACGTGCCCTCCTTAATACTCATCATGGGGCTTACCCATCCCCCACCCCTCTTCCTCTAAAACCCTCAGTTTGTTTCCTGGTGTCCATAGTCCGTCATGGTTCATTTACCCCTCCGATTTCTCCCCCCTTCATTTTCCCTTCCTTCTCCTAATGTCCTCCACACTATTCCATATGTTCCACAAATAAATGAAACCATATGATAATTGACTCTCTCTGCTTGACTTATTTCACTCAGTATAATCTCCTCCAGTCCCGTCCATGTTGATGGAAAAATTGGGTATTCATCCTTTCTGTTGGCTGAGTAATATTCCATTGTATATATGGACCACATCTTCTTTATCCATTCATCTGTTGAAGGGCATCTTGGCTCTTTCCATAGTTTGGCGATTGTAGCCATTGCTGCTCTGAACATTGGGGTGTATATGGCCCTTCTTTTCATTGCATCTGTATCTTTAGGGTAGATACCTAGTAGTACAATTGCAGAGTCATAGGGTAGCTCTATTTTTAACTTTTTGAGGAATCTCCACACTATTTTCCAAAGTAGCTGCACCAACTTGCATTCCCACCAACAGTGTAAGAGGATTCCCTTTCTCCACAACCTCTCCAGCACCTTGCCTTGCCAATTTGGGCCATTCTAACTGGTATAAGGTGGTGTCTCATTGTGGCTTTGATTTGAATTTCCCCGAAGGCTAAGATGAACATTTTTTCATGTGTCTGTTAGTCATTTGTATGTCTTCTTTGGAGAAGTGTCTGTTCATGTCTTCTGCCCATTTTTTGACTTGATCATCTGGTTTTTGGGTATTGAGTTTGAGAAGTTCTTTATATATCTTGGCTATCAGTCCGTTATCTGTAATGTCATTTGCAAATATCTTCTCCCATTCTTTGGGTTGCTTCTTCGTTTTGTTGACTGTTTCCTTTGCTGTGCAGAAGCTTTTTATCTTGGAACAGTCCCAAAAGTTCATTTTTGCTTTTGTTTCCTATGCCTTTGGAGACGTGTCTTGAAAGAAGTTGCTGTGGCCGATGTCAAAGAGGTTACTGCCTATGTTCTCTATGTTGAAGGATTCCTGTCTCACATTGAGGTCTTCATCCATTTAGAATTCATCTTTGTGTATGGTGTAAGAGAATGATCGAGTTTCATTCTATATATAGCTGTCCATCATTTGCTTAATTTTAGAGAGAAGAGCAAGAGGCAGAGTGAGGTACTTCCTCAGTGATGATGGGAAGAATCAGGCCACCACTCAGTCACAACAAATTTAGGGAAAGGCTTTTATTTGGGATATGATTAGAGTCAGAGCTGCAAAGGTGAGTTAAAAACAAAAAACAAAAAACAAAACCTTCCTGCAGTCAAATTGTTGTGAGAAAAATAATTATTTTTTGGTTAACGTTAGATCCAATGCCCGATAATCATTACTTTGCCCGTTAATGTTAGATGGAGTGCCTGTTAGGTGCCAGGCAGCTCACAGACCTCCTTCTCAGGGGGTACCCTGTGAGGTGGTCATCGTTAGCAGTGCCAGGTGGAAGCTGAGAGACCGGTGATGTGCGGGGCACCAGGTGGAATGGCAGTGACGCACAGCTCCATTCTTCACAGTCCTGTGCCACCCCCGCTGGCTGGGCACAGCCCCCTGCCTCTGGACTGTCCTGTCACGTGGCCTTGTAGTAACTAGTGCTCTGGCGGCAGAGTTCCCCAGCCCCGGAGGGTTTGGGGAGCCCAGCCCCACGCGCTCATGGGGACAGTGGGGGCGTCCCCGCAGCCACCAGCGGTTTACTCCCTCTAGTAGCTTCCCAGGAACAGGGCCATGCCAGATGTGCCTTGGGACACCTGTGGCGAACTGAGAGGCCACTGTGACTTCTTCAGGATTTCGATGGTGGCCCAGGGGAGGGGGAAAAATACTGTCAGATGTGTCCTGTGCACAGCGGAAGCTTCCAGCAGCTTCTGAACGCAGGATGATTGCAGACTTGCTTTGGACTTAAAACTGGCCTCAGGCATGCAGGAAAACAAAGGTTCCCAGCTTTTAGTGAGAGCTTTTTAAAGTCTGCATCTATGAGTTTCCGATTATTAGTAAATGATAACAAAGCACTTTGAAGAAAAGAAACACCTCCGTCCATGGTAGTCGTTCATGCTGTTGTGAAGAAAAAGCGTGAAGACTGAGACTAGGACCTGAGATTCGTCCGGATTTTGTGCTCCTGCCCTACAGGTGTGAGCCTTCCTCCCACTCCCCCAGGGTTACCTGCGTCTGATGTTCTCTGGTCCTCTCTGGTTCTCTGATGGCAGCAGCCATCCTCCCTTCTGGAACCATTGGTAAAAAAAGACACTTCCCATTAACAAGCAATTAAAAGGCTTCCTTGAAATAGATCAGAGATGCATTTTTTTAAATCAAAGATTAAAGACAAATCTTTAAGGTAATATTAACTGTGTGTCAGAGGCAGGGCAG